>JAULKJ010289698.1:0-12389 GCA_032355405.1 Rubia balearica | reverse complement strand
CTAGCAATCTTCCAACAAAAACATTACAAAAGAGATGTTAAATACCTTGGAAAATACATGCATTTGACGTCACATCAACTACCCTGTAGCCAGCATTATCCTGCAGAACCATTTTCCCTTTGCTCTTTGTTCTAACCACTGTCCATTCCCCAATTTTCCTTTCTCCATTCAAGCTCACTGCATTTTCCTTCATCACTTGATCTTGATTCTTCTGCACTACTTGACCTTGCTTCTCCTCCTTTTTTCACCTGCCTAACCTTAGTATTCTTCTTCCTATCTCTGGTTTCCCTACATTTATGCCTCTGATCTGACATCTCTCACAGAACAACGATTTATCCTCCAACTCCACTTTATGTTTAATTCTATTCCCCTCTACATCTTTTATAGTCACAAAATCAGGAATCTGCTTGGAGATATCAACTTCCACTAGAACTCTGGCGTAGGAAACTCTCAGGTTGTTAGCAGTACATTCGTAATCAGCACCCCGTCTCTATCATGTTCAATCTTAAACCTCAAGATAAAATACCCTTCCTCGTTGTACAACACTTCCGGCGCACATACAAACCACCAAAATTTCAGTATGAATCTTCTAACTCCATTCATGGTCAGGTTACCCCTAAGCATATACACAATCAAGGATTTCCCCAATAATCCAGCTCATTTTTCATATCATCATATTTAATTTCAACCTCCACTTCTCCATCCACAATTTTAGGGGAAACATAATCAATATGCATATCATTAGCCTGGACTCGATTTTACATCTACCCACAATTTCCCTTCACTACCCACATCCATACCACTGTTAACAGCATCGTTAATCTGATATGAATCTCCTTGCGAAAACTATGAATTGTTGAATTTTAGATCGTTGACAACATGAGGGATCTCACTCAAACCCTAGTGTGCCACATGAATTCAAGAGTCTAGCTCTTGGGGTAATCTTAATTTTGACTTGCTCACTAACTAGCCTGCATGATTAATTCAAGGTCCATTTACAATACATTCTTCCCCACGGCATTTCAATTTTTAGATATAATTTAGTTTAGTTCATTTTAATTCGATTCAATTAAACATAGTTGATAAAATTTAATCATGTTATAAAAAATTTGACTAAACCTTTTTAAAATTTATTTCATGTCATACCAAACGAAAGGATGAGACTTAACATAAATCAATCATTTTCCATGCACCAACTCATAAAGTCTTTGTTCCATGTGCACACATAGTCTAATATGAATTCCTTGTTTATACAAGGGATTGTTTTATAGTTGTTCAGAGTAAAATATATTCATACTCCCAGTTTTTTGGTTAATGCACATAACTCTGTTTGGTAGATCTGTGCTTATAAGTAAAGTTGACTTATTTTGAAAGTAGGGGGAAATCAAATTCTATTTTTCCCCAAAATATAGTTTTTGCTTTCAAAATAAGTTTTTTTTTTGCACTTTACCAAACACTAAAAAATGTTTTGCTTATAAGCACATCAGTTTAAAATCTCTGCTAAACAGAGCCTACATATATTCCCAGTTTTTCAAAAGTGCATATATACCCCTGGATTAGCTGTGACTTATAAACCCATACCCCTCTTACCAAAATCCGACGTTGACCTATTATTTTCGGTGTAGGCCAATATTGAAATTACCAAAATAATCTCCACTTCATTTTTGAAAAGCTAGGGACCATTTTATCCTCCACTGAAGTGCGTCCCACCCTTCATCAACATTGATATAAAAATGTTTTATCAAAATTTTGAGTTCAAAAATAGTGCGATCTGGACTAAAATTCAAAGCTCTTCATCTGCTACTTGGCCAGACGAGATTTAGTTCCCGTTTCCAACCCGAATTCCAGCGAATTTCCATCGTCTGTGTTGGATTACTCGAACGGATTCAAGGTATGGGGCGAAATCCGAAATTGGTTTCTAATTTATGGTTTTTTTTTCTTTAGGGGCAAAACAATCATTTCCTTTGAGTCGATAATGACCAAAGCTAACCAATTTTCCAGATGTCACCAGGGGTACAAATGCACTTTCAAAAAACTGGAGGGTACATGTGCACATAACAAGGAACTGAGGGACATAAATACACATTTTTCTATAAAGAAAGTTTGCTTAAGCCCTCTTTTACATACTTGTCTGCCTTATAATTCATTTCATTTCAGTTAAGGGAAAATTTAATTATTGACATTTAGCATGATTTAGTCAAATTATTACTTTTTTAAAATACATTTATTTTCAATTCAATTTAGTTCAGAAAACTTGACCTTATTTTAAAGGTATGAATGATCAGTTTCAACTTTTACCTTAAAAATATCTTTTACTTTTAAAATAAATATTTTTTCTTATTTTACAAAACATTAAGTAGTTAACTTATAAGCAAAGTAACTTATGAAGCTCTGTTCTCCAGATCTTATGTGTATGTCAGTTCATTTCAATTCATATCATCAGTTAACTTTAAATCAAATCAAATCAAATCAGTTCAGATAAATTTCAGAAAACTCGAACACGATCATATACATATATAGATCGTTTGACCAGCACGTATTATTATTTTGAGAACCCAAAAAGATAAACTTGTTAAATAACTTCTCTTCTGGACACCATGGATCAAAGAAGAAGCAACTGAAACAGACAGGAGCTTTTTAATCCCAATCATCACCTTATAATAGAAATTGTTTATTTTTTGGGTGATGCTGTTAACTCGGAATATTGAAGTCATTTTAACTAATCTAAACTAAAGTTGTCTAAAAATAACATACTAATATTATAATATGCTACTAATTTAATTCTCTACTATACGTAATCAATCATAACTTGTACTAATATTATAATAATTTACTGATTTTAATTCTTTACTATATAAGTCAATCATAACTTATTAAAATATATATAATTTCTTAGAGTCCGTCTCATGAAAGACGGTCTTTCCAAAGTCATGGAAAGATCAAGTTTTATAGTTCAAATTAGAAGAAATGAAGATAAAATTTTTGGGTTGCATGAATCGGGTTATAAACTTTATAAATACTACACGTTGCATGATAAAATTTTAATATTGCAACTAAGATATTTTACCTTTTATTATTTTAATTAAACCCAGTCTTTCCATAACCTTATGGAAAGACGATCTTTCCCAAAATTTTGGCTCTTTCTTATGATATAATTAAAACCATAAATATCTCATTGTAATATATACACACACATATATATATATACACACACTGAAGAAAATTTAAAGAAACACATAATCTGAACTAACAAATGTTCGATTTTTATAATACATTGATAGAGTACTTCTCATAGAAATATATATATACACACACATTTTATTAATTTATACTTGACAAAGTCTTGTTTTAGAATGACTAACTGTTAAATGAAGACATTTATAATTAGTGAGACTAATAAGATCGTTTGATCATTTACTTTTATTTATTGCAATGAGATATATAATTGTGATAACCTTTTAATATGAATCTCAACATATAAAAAAATAATTTTTAAATAATTTGAATGAATTATTATAAAAATAATTAAATTTTATTGTATTCAATATTTAATGATTTCTAACGGTCTCATATGGTTTTTCGAGTTCATCTCTTGAAATGCGGTCTTTCCATAAGTCATGGAAAGACCAAGTTTTAAAGTGCAAATTAGACGAAATGAAGATAACATTACCAGGTTGCATTAATCGGGTTATAAATTTATAACTACTACACGTTGCATAATAAAGTTTTAATATTGCAATTAAGACATTTTTTTTATTATTCTAATTAAACCCCTTCTTTCCACAAACTTATGGAAATACGATTTTTTCCAATATTTTACCATTTTTCTTAGATGGCTAAACTTTAAAATTTTAAATATTTTTTATTTTCAATTTATGTGAGAGTCCGTCTCTTGAAAGACGGTCTTTCCATAAGTCATGAAAAGACCAAGGTTTAAAGTGTAAATTAGAAGAAATCAAGATAAAATTTTCGGGTTGCATGAACCGGGTTATAAATTTTATAATTACTACATGTTTCATAATAAAACTTTAATATTGCAACTAAGACCTTTTACCTTTTATTATTCTAATTAAACCCGTTTTTCCATAAGTTTATGGAAAGACGGTATTTCCATAAGTTTATGGAAAGACGATCTTTCCCAAAACTTTGTCTTCATGTGAACATAAAAATGATTAGTATTTGAATTTGACCTCAGTAGAATGATCAAATTCCTTGAAGTTTCTCTTTTCATCCCTTTCCATTTCCTCATATTTCCTCAACGAATTGCTTTACTGGACTTGTGCGCCCCGTTTGAACGTGTCCCATGGCCTACGACACTTTAGGTACCTTTTGCCCAATTTAATAATAGCAAAACATACACTACAATATGGAAACTTATGTGAAAACTTCCTCTGTCACACTGCTTAATTTTTATTATAATTTTTAAAATAAGATTATAATTATTTATATTTTAAAAATATTTTAAGAGTATTCTTTCTGTCCCAACTAAATTTAGATTATTTTTTCACAATTTTTAATAAACATGTTTGGTCGTAAATATATGAACTATGTATGAAAATGACACATAAAAAATTAATATTTAAAACTGCATTTTACAACAAATCTAATAATACGCCGTGCGATAATATTATTGTTCATATATCAATTCGAAATATGATCAAAATTTAACATCTTTAACTATCGAATAGTAAATATGCAGATTTAGTTGGAATGGACGGAGCATTTGACAATTTACTCTCGTTTAAAATGTGGGGTAAAAAAATGTGCCTAGAAGTCTAGAACTCATAATGTTGGGGTCAAGAGGAAGGAAATACAAGGCAAAAAGGTACGTTTCAGAGTTCAAACCCACCGGTCACGGCACACCTTGGAAGACCATGACATAGCCCTAATGGCCCCAACGAGGGCCCTTCCCTCTCCAATTTGGAACACAGCAATGGCTCTGGGCCATAACAATGGTGATACTTCTTTGGTGTATTTCAAAGGGCCGCTCTTTAAAATGATAGCATACATTTTCGGGAAAAGTATCAAATCAACCATATTAAATTTCAATGCCAATATGGCTTTGTAAAATTTAAATGTATGAAATTAATCTTAAGATTTTGAATTATTGTGAAGATATATCCAAATTGCACTATTTCGACGTGTACGAAAGAATTCAAGCGTTAATCTAAATTGAAAAGATAAAAATACTTTTGGGTTATACTATATTTATTTGTAAGGTAAATGTAAGTGATAAAAAGTTGAATTTACCCCTCCCATCTTCTCCTTCTTGTTCAGTCACCGCTGCTGCCGCCGCCACCCAGCCCGTCCTACTTCTCTCTCCCCTGCCACCCAACCCTCCTCCTCACCCAACCCACCATCCCGACCCCACCACCATTTCTAGAACCATTGCCACTGTTTAAGCCCAGTTCCTCTCCCCGCTCCACCTCCCCAAAAATTCCTTCCCACCTAGACTGTCAGCACCACCGTTGCTCCGGCCTAAACCCTAGCCCCGCCACCACCCACCTCACTAACCCCTAACCCTAGCCAGTTGCTCACCCTATCTCCAATTCAACGCTCATCTCCGATCCACATCCCCGTCAATTCCCCACTCGAAGACCACTGCCCTGCCTCTTGAGCTTCACCCGCTCAATCTCTCTGCAACTTCGACCACCGCTCCATCGCTGGAGCTCTCTGCGAATTAGGCAAATTTGGCGGCACTTCGGTGGCGCAACCGAAGAGTAGTGCTACCGGAAATGTTGCGAACTAGGAGGTAGAGAAATTAGAAAAGAGGGAAAGAAGGGAAAAGGGGAAAAGGGGAAAAGAGGCAAAGAGAGAGAGAGAGAAAGAGAAGGAGGGTATTCTTGTCTTTTCCTATTTATTTTTAAAATTCTTTTTAATTAAGGGTATAATGGTCATTTTACCTATTTCCGACCAGATTGTCCATTGACATTTTGGTCAACGAAATTCATGGTTTGTTTGGTACTTTTATATTTTACAAGGTTATATTGCCATATTCGATCAAAACATAGGGTTAAAAATGCACTTTTTTATAAATATTTTTATGGATAAAACGTTTGAAACAAAATTAGATACGAGGAAATGAGTTTTGTGGAAGTATGATTTTGTGCTTTGAATAATACCTCGATTGAGTTTTTCATGTTGATGCATTGTTTTTTATTTGGTTGATGAATAGTTTGTCCTTTTGTGATTCTGTTTTTGATTTTGTGTCAGAGGCTCTATCTATTTCGATGCACTAGCATGTGTTTTTTACGGTATTTATAATTTGAACGACACAAACTCGTATATTCGTGTTATTGATCCAGTGCTGATACATGAGTAGTAAATCCATCTTTAATGTAGCGACATTGACGCGTGAGAAAATTCTCTCTGTTAAATATTCATAGTTTTCGCTAAGAGTAAACGATTTTATAGATACATATAATAATATAAACTATTATTTTAGTTGACATGTAATTTGACTAGTAATATGAAAGTTGTTAACCCACAAAATCAAATATGTGTCACTTTTGCGTTGTATCTCCACCGGTCCACCCTCTCCTAAAGTCTCCTACAACGTACCCAAAGGACACGGCAAATTTGAGGATGATTAATTAATCGCTAAGAATGAATGAATGATTGCCTTTGCACAATTACTTTAACACAATCAAAGTTTATTTCCTCGTATTATAATGCTCAACTTACGTAAGTACGTAGGAAGACATTTTGGGAGGGCGCGCTAATTACTTTAATTAACCTTAATCACTAGCTAAGAATCATTAAGATTATAAGTAGTCGATCAATTTAGCCCTCTATACTATATATTCACGAGCATTGGTACTAATCTGACCATTTCATTCAATTATTGGACTCCACTGAATTAATTACTGTAATTGAGGGGCGAGACAATAGATTAGCTTAATCACATTATACCCATATGTTTGATAAATTCATGTTTTGGAGCCCGAACTTTACAATATGATCCATGTAAGTCATGCTATTATCAGTAAACGACATAATTGTGATATTATTTTAGAGGCAGGAATTAGAAACAAAATGCAAATGGACTCAAAATATTTTAATACCTTAATTTTTTGGCACACTTTCTAAATTAGGAATGATTTAAGATAATTTTTATCATGCATTTTATTTTTTCAACTTTCAATTCAATCTACTCCACTTGTTTAGTATTTTAATTTTTTTTGTGCCAAAAGTTGAGGTGTCAAAATAAAATGAACAGAAAAAGTGAAACATTTTAGAGTAAAGTGCATTCATGCCCCCGGTTTCTTGTTTAGTGCACATATACCCCTCAATTTTTTGAAAGTACATACATACCTCAGTTCCTTGTTTGTGCACACATACCCCTCGATTTTTCAAATGCTGATCTCCGGTTATAGGGGTATATGTGCACTTTTGAAAAACTAGGAGGGTTATATGCGCACTTTTAAAAAATTGGAAGGGGTATATGTTCACTTTCAAAAAATTGGGGCTATATGTACACTAAACAAAGAATTCGGGGATGTGAATGCATTTTACTCAACACTTTATTTTACTCCCATACAATTCAACATTTAGTTGGTGATGAACTTTCAATAATATGGTAAGAATAACACATTTATATTATTGATGGGTAGTAGAGGTGTACAAAATAATTGAACAGTCAAGAATATGGCCAAGTTCCAAGAGACATTATTCTCAACAAAGACTAGACAATTAAAGAAGACTCAATTGATTGCTTAGATTCCAACAATGTCCGATATAAATTTTATAAATTCTATCAAAATACTTTTTTCGTCACAGTAAAATTAAAATGTCAGTTTCAGATTTTGAGATTTGTTTTATAATTTATTTGTAAGAACCGACACGTAACTTCATTTGTCTAGTTTTTAAAAGGTAGCTTCATGCATCTTTTCATTTTTTGTAAAAAAAAAAATCCTTTTCCTTTTATTTCCCCTATTTTATCGTATAATTATAGTTTTAACACATAACTCTTGTTTTAGATCATCTAGCCATTAGCACAATCATTTTATAATTTATGTAACTAATGAAGTGCTTTCATGTTATTTCCATTAATTTAGTGCAACAAATTTCCTAAAATTTTAAAAACCTTTTAAATTAGAGTCCGTCTCTTGAAAGACGGTCTTTCCAAAGTTATGGAAAGATCAAGGTTTAAAGTGTAAATGAAAAGAAATTAAGATAAAATTTTCGGGTTGCATGAATCGGGTTATAAACTTTATGACTACTACACGTTTTTTGATAAAATTTTAATATTGCAACTAAGACCTTATACCTTTTATAATTTTAATTAAACCCCGTATTTCCATAAGTTTATGGAAAGACGGTCTTTCCCAAAACTTTGCCATAAAATAAAGGGTATAAAAATTTACCTTAACTTTTATGTTATCTCATCTTATTATGTACTTCACCATACAAATTATACAATTATGTACCACAAATAAAACCAAAACTCTCAAAAAATTTCAAGAGCTCATAAAATATCATATAGTAATGTGTTGTTAGTTTTGTGTGGCTTAAACGTAAAAGTGAAGATGACAACAGAATATATACACAATTAGAGAAGGTTCCATTTGAAAAGGAAAAGGTGAATTTTTTTGTTAGTATTATTATTATCATCATCTTGCTCTTTCTTCCAAGTTCCAAAACGTCACATGAAAATAAAACCCTACATAGTACTTACCGTTTCCTTGCAAATATACCTTGCTTTCAATTCAATCTTATGCTTCTTGTAATGGATATGTACCTTTTTCCTTTTATACTTTCTAGCAAGTGACAGTTAAATGTGAAAAGTCTCGGGTAAAAGAACTAGTTTAATATTCTCTCCATCTATTAAAAACATCAAATTTATTCTCATTTCACTTCTCAGCATATAATTCTATCATTCATACATCTTTTATGTTAATTTTTTTTAGAAAAAATACATATATTATGACGAATAACAATATTATCTAACGAATCTAAAAGGAAATAAACATAAGTAAGTTGTAAATAGTAAACATTATTGTTATAAAAATAAGTTCAATAATTATCTGCCTTAGAGTAAACGGCTACCACATTATATCTATTAGAATCATGGACCCCTATCATAAAACCAACTGATACTATGTAAGGGGAGGACATGATCTTATATACTGAGTTATATGTCTGTCAACCACCAATGTGATACTATTACTCTAACACGCCCCCTCACGAGCAACAACATAACATTATCGCGCAAACATGGATAGAAAGGGGCAAAAAGCCAACCTTGAGCTCTGATACCATATCATAATCATGAGTCTCTATCATAAAACCAATTGGTACTATGTAGGGGGAAGACATGATCTTATATACTGAGTTATATGATTGTCAACCTAACACTATTCCTCTAACACTATCAATCCATGTTCAACGAAGGATGACTCCTCCCATCTCCTCCTTTGTAATAAACTTTGATCATTTAATCTTAAAGAGACCCATAAAGGACGATTTGATTTTTGAGAGGTTTATCAATGATTGAACTAATTTCTCATGCGCGAGCCCCTCTTCCTAATGGTCTTTGTAAAATTTATCGAGGACCGAACAAGTTTTTGACGTGGTCCCTCCGTCCCAATGTATGGGTGCTATTTCTCTTTTTGCGGAGACGTTTATACATGTTGATGTGACAGAGAATGAGGAGGGCTGAAATGAGTTGGCCAAATTTCAACCATAAATATCAATTTAAATAAGAGAATAAGAACTTTTAATTGGAACAGACGAAAATTAAAATAAAAAGCTTATGCAGAGACGGAGAAAGTATGAATTATGTATGAATTCTATCCCACGTTGTGTGAGTCTCGCATTTAATGAAAAGAAGGAATGTTTGAAAAAATAAAATTTATTAAAAAATGGTTGAACTGCAACGGTGAAATGAGATGGCAGGTTAAAGGTGTGGGGTGGGGTGGGGGGTGGGGGTGAAAGGGATGGCATGAAGAGTAATCCCCATGAAAGAGAGAAAAAGGCATTGTGGGAGAGTGGGAGAGTGGGAGAACCAGAATGGTTTTTTGTTTCTTTTAAGCGAAGAAACAAAGAAAGAGAAAGGGAAAAAGGAAAGGAAAGAGGCACAACAAAAGCTGTGTGAGAAAAAAAAGGAGATCATTTTCTAAAAGGGGTGGTGGTGTATAGCATCTCAAATATCCAATATCTCCCTTTTGAAATATGTCCAAAACCAAACTATTCTTTCTTCAATACCTCAAAGAAAGGAAGGGTGTAGATACTCGATGCAAAATTGTGTCATACAAGTGTATCATTTGCAACTTAAAACATACTTCTAGATACTCTATGAGTGTTTTTTCAAAAAAATCAATCATTAAAAAATACTGGAAAAAAAGCTCAGCGACAATAACAATGAGTGAAATTGACATCCAACATAACTAGTCTAATGGAAAGATGGGGAAAAAAATTGAAGCAGAAGGGCTGCAGTAAAATTGGAGAGAGGGCTGCAGCAAAAGATACTCTATGAGGCTTAGAATGACCTACTTTGTTAAACATATCCAATTAAATTAATAGGTACTAGAGCAACAAATAAATCATATATGAAATATCTTAAATTAAATGTACATATTAAATGCCACACATGTCTCAAACTAAGTTGCAAGTTTACGTGAATTGAGTTTTGGTTCAGTGGTTAATCAACCCGCTCTATAATAGAGTGATCCACGGTTCAAGCCATGCTGACACTCTTTTAAAGAATTGTATATTTTAGAATAATATCATGATAGAGATTCGTTGGTGGTTCATTGGTGATGCATAAGATGAGTGTTCTATGGATGAGATTCAGTGGTATTGGCTTCTGAAAGTACGATCGTGATGGTGGTTTATTGGTGGTTGTGTTCTCTAAAGGGCATCCCTAACTTTTAAATGAATGGAATTTAGCCCCTATCAAAATAAAAATCAATTGATTAATTGTATGTAACCTTCAATATCTATAAGTTGCAAATTGATTGTCCTTCAATCAATATTATTGAATTTTAATCATAAAATTCAATTGATGCATAAATAAAGACACTCTTATGCAAGAAGTTGTTGAAATTTTAAAATACTAAATTTTCTTTCTAACAATGTGAACAAGTGTCAGCGGCGAAAATAGCTACTCTCTCTGTCCCAAGCTATTCTGCAGAGGGAGAAAGTTGGTCTTCAAATTTAAGACATGTAAAAAGACCAAAATGTCCCTACTCAACATCCAGTTTTCTTCTCCAGATCTAAGGCTCTCCGCCTCTCTGACTGCCTCCGCTGCCTCTGCCTCTCCGCCACATCACCTCCCGTCTCTTCCTCTCCCTCTCTGCTATGCCTCCCGCCTCCGCCTCTCCGTTCCTCACCCTTGCATTCTTCTTATTATCCATTCACCTTCTTCTTCTATGTTCTTCACGTTTTGGTTGAGCTGCTGTGAGCAGGATTTGGGGGCAGTTTATGGGCTGGGATGGGAGTGCGATGAGGTTTCTAGGGTTTGGCTGAGGCTGGGTGGTGCGGCAGGGCTGGGGTGAGATGGGTGGTGCGGCAGAGCTGGCCCAGTGGCTTAGCAGCGGTGCGGTGGCCGATTCGAAGGTTGAATCTTGGTGGTATAGTGGGGTCTGAGTTACTCCACTGTGACTGCGATGATACACATGGGATGATGGTTGAAGAAATCCAACGAGGGAATCAGATGGGGGTTGAAGAAATCCGGTGTGGGAATCAGATGGGGGGATGTTTTAGGGTTCCGACGAGGGAATTTGACAGTCACAAATGGGGGGAGGTGGAAGATTGGGTTAATGATTTTTCCTCCGATGGGTTGAATAAATTTGAGAGGTTAATTGTGTAAAATTTTAATAATGTAGGTGTAATTATGCCTTAATACATGCTGGATATTTTCTTAAGAGGAAAGTGCATAATTACTTGTGACAGTACAAAAAGGAAAGTGTGCATAATCGATTGGGACGGAAGGAGTAGTAAGAACTACTCAAAACGGAAAAAAATGTGTTCACTATTGTTGAGTAAGAAGTCTTCGTTTTCACATATTTAATTTATTTGAAATTATTTAATCGAAATAGAGACTAATACTTCCTCCGTCCCATTACTTTTGGTCTATTTACTTTTTCACGGTCTCCAATGATCATCTTTGACCGTCAATATCTCTATCTATGTATACCAATTCAGCAAAAAAATATATATTTAGAAAATAGATGTTAAAATGAATCTAGTAATATCTCACATGATATTTTTATCATATTTTTATAAATTTATAATAATGGTCAAAGTTTATTAAATTTAATTTTGAAAAAGTTAAGGCCAATAGTTGTGGTATAGCGGGGTTAAGTGTTTAGACGTATAAATCAATCTACCTAAAGATGGCATCCTTTTCATCAATAACACTAACGCGAGATATTATTTATAGACCG
>JAULKJ010289697.1:0-21319 GCA_032355405.1 Rubia balearica | reverse complement strand
ACACCCAAAAAACAAGATATTTGGACTCAAAATTTACTAATCAACAATATTTTCATCCCAAGATCCATTGTTATACACAAAAACATGAAAAATCTATCTACACAAATATATATAAAATAAAGCAAAAAAAACACGTATTGTTATTGTCATCCTCACGACTTATTTCCTCATGCATTTTAGTTAAGAAGAACCTACCATTGGGTCTCCCGAATCACCATCGGAAAATCCACGTACAATGGAATCCTTGTGAAAAGGTCTCCACAACGTGTCATCCTTACCTTTTAGCACTTTGTTTGCCCAATAGAGTGAATATCCATTCATAGCCAATGTCGAGTCCTTAGCCATTTCCTTTGGCTAAGGAGGTGGTCGAGGTTGTTTTACATCCTCGCCACTCTCCATTAACCATTGCATGTTAGTGAGCATTTAAAAGCAATCCAAGATAGACAAATCATCACTAACATTATCCAAAGAATAAGTCTCATCGACATAATCATCACAATTGAAGTGCAAGGTAGGATTTCTATCTTCACTCACATATTCATAGAAAATCTCATCAAATTTCTTATCTTCATCACTATTATCAAGAGCTTCATCAAGTTAATCATCATTTTCTATCATGCAAGAGTTCTCAGGTTGAGCAAGTTCTTCACATAAGGTTATGTATTTGTACACGAGAGAGGGATTAGGTGAATCATGCTTAAATTTATAAATTTCAAACCCCACCTTATCAATATCCTCCTCTAGAGTTAGTGTGTCCAAATGTACATCAATCTTAGTCCTTAATGTTTTAAGAAAAGACCTCCCCAATAAAAATGACAGTGCACCACCATCGTGCATGACATCAACGACGTAAAAGTCCACCGGAAACACTAAATTGCCAACTCTAACCATAACATCCTTCACTAAACCCCCAGACCTACCTTGGGAGTGATCATCTAATTGGACAAGTACCCCAGTTTCTTTAAGTTCACCTATCTCCAGGTTCTCATAAATGCAAGAAGGGATGACATTAATAGAGGCTCCTAAGTCTATCATAGTATTCTTCACCAAATTACCGCCTAGGGATATAGAGATTTAAAACATTCTGGGTTTATTACATTTTCTAGGCTACTTCCTATGATTAAGAGTAGAAACACCCCCTATTGTCAATTTCCCTAACTTCCTAATTGGTATGCTCATTTTCTTAGTGCGTGGAACTTTCAAAAAATTAGCATACGAAGGAACATGCCCAATCAAGTCTAAGAACGGGGCACTAACCTCAACCTTCTCAAAGATCTTAATAATGTACTCATCATTGGTTGCCACTTCGGCCTTCCCCTAAGGGCACTGGGGAAAGGTTAAGGAAAGTTCACCCTCACCTCAGGTGTTGGGAGCTCCTTGATAGGTTCCTCCTCCACAACCAATTCATGCTCCTCAAAGTTAGTTTAATTGCTCTCCACAACCAAGTCGTCCTCACTCTCACACACCATCTTCTTGTTTTTTGGCTTCAAAGCACTTATATTCCTCGGATTGATCTCCGGTTGGGAAGGAAGCTTGTCGGACTCTTTGACCTTATATCGGCTCACCAAGGTTACAAGTTTTCCGACTTGGATTTTGATATTCTTAATTCTTAAAAATTCCTAATCCTGAGATCTTCAATCTCACGCCACGTGCACTCCATAAAAACATCATGCTTCTTAGCCAATTGAGATATTACTTCCAAGATCTCTTATCGATCCGACATATAGAGTGAGGCATTGTTGTTGGAAGGCCCTTCTCCCCTTGGATAGGGTTGAGGTGGAGCTTTTCTACCTCAATTGTACTCTTGCACTTAATTATCCCTATGCCAACAAAATTTGTGGTGATTGCGGTACCTCGAGTTTAAGGTATTCTCACAGGGGTCTTGCCTTTTTCCTCCTTGGTTTCCTCAAAATCCTTATTGTTGTTTTCCCCTATCAAATTATTTCCGATTGCCCTTGTTTCAGTCCAATGCCTTCACTTCCTGCAAGTCTTCCACCACTTGTGGACAAATATCGGTGTAATGATCGAGACTACAAATTCTACACACTTTGAATTGTTGAACCCTCTCTTTCATGAATTCCTTCATCGTAGAAGTAAGAGCCTCGACATGCTCTTATAGCTTGGTTGATTGAGATTGTTCATCCATGGGCTTCACTTCATATCTTGTACCAAGTTGCCTCATTCCATTACCCATTTCTTCGAAGATTTCCATCATAACCCTTGATCTTTTATCGTCTATTAAACCTTTGTATGTGGCATTCACCATTCGTATGCCATCATCACACAACGTCTGAAATAAATAGTATACCAATTCCTAATCCTAAAAAGGATAATATGGACAGCTTGCTAATAACCAATTGAATCATTTTCAATACTTGTAGAGGGATTCATTAGCGAAATGAGAGGTATTGGAGAGATATTTTTTTCAACCCAGTAGAATTTGAAGCTAGTAAGTATTTCTCAAGAAATTTTCACTTTGTGTTCATCCAGGTGGTGCTGCAACCGGATGAAATTACAACGGATGTTTGTTCAGATTTTCACCGACCTTTTCATGGAATATCAGCAAGTACTAGATCATGTCGCTCTTGAGTTCACATGTCACACTGGGTGGCAAGGGTGGGAAGATGGTGCAAAGGGGTTGATTTTCCAACTTTGGAGTCATCAGCTCCTCAAAGTACGATTGTCTTCCACCATTTCTTCGCTCTTTACAGCTACCAAAACTGGGTCTTGTGAAACTCCATTTCTATGTCTTCTCCTCCTTTGTCGCCTACTACCTGCATACTCCGTTAGATAATGTAAACTTCTAAGTCAGTGGTATAGGTGTGTACCATAAACTAGGAACAAAACAGTATCCAACTAGAAGAAACACAAGCAAAAAGGGTTTAAGTAATCAGATAACAAGCAAAAAAACTCAACACCAAAAACAAATAAAAATAATAGAAACTACTCAACTTACACGCTATGCAAGTTAACTACTGGACCTTTAAACTAACATCCCTGGTAACGGTGCCAAAATTTGACCACCCTCCCTCTCAATGTTTCTTTAATCAATCAATCACGAGATATCAACTAATTAAATCCAAGGGGGAGCTTATGAAGGTCAAAGATAGAGATTTGTAATATTGCTCCTGTTCCTACTACTATGCTACCAAAAGAGGTAGATAGTGGCAAGACCAGGGGTTATCCAATGAGATGTTAGGAATCTAATAATAATCTAAACACATCTGCAGTTGGGTCGTCAATCCAATCACGCATCAGTAAAAATCAGTGTTGGTAAAAAAGGTATTGAAGGGAGAGGTTACTAACATGTACTAGCATGCAATTCAACAAAGAATAAACTATATAAACTAGCACTTGAGTTGTATTTGAGCAACATGATTAATTTAGTTTCGATCCTCGATTTCATCACATACAAGACCGGCAAACCTATTCGATGGCAACCCTTCCCCATCCCTGTCACGTAGGGTGCGCATGTAATTATCCAGTAGTACCACTTCCATAATTAGGGAAGTGCAACAACAACCCTACCTACAGTGCAGATCAGAGTCTTTCCTGTGCAATTACGTCTCGGGCACTACACCACAAATGGTTCTTCCTTGAACTAAAAAGGTAAAGTGGATGAAACATCTTATCGATGATTCTTGGGCTATAATGCTAACCCTAGTTTTCTACTTTAACTATCTCTATATGTAACCTTTCAGACCAAATCACCGGCTTACTAGTGTATGGTTCATTGTAATGTTGACTCAGCAACCCACGTGTACAGACCCACACAGTTCCAGACCATCGTTACCCCAAGAGCATCTAGATTTCCTTCCCCGAGGGATATCAATGATTGAACTAACATGAAAGTAGACTACGATGTGTGCCAATATTAGTGTGACAATCATGCAATCAACAAGAACATGAAGAACAAGCCAACATAATAATTACAAACATATAGAAATGGGTAGATTTTAAAAATCTCACAAAAAAGCATTAAATTATGAATGGAAACACAATCCCCAAGTTATTTAACTACTCCCTAATCACTAAACCCAAGTATTTCATTGGATTGAACACTTTTGCAGAAAATAATAATAAAGAGAAGAAAATAAAAGAACATAGAAAGAATGTGATGTGCACCATTATGCATGCATTAGCCGATGCATTTAACAAATTTGTTATCATCCTTTGTTTGGTTTATTGCTAGTTTTAGTTAGTTTTGCACAACAAAGGATTTAGATGGCCATTATTTGTTTTCTTGTCTAAATACCGAGTTTTGTAGACTTAATTGAAGCTAATGGGTACTTTTTATTCACGGGTACCTAGATCTTCCTCTTTGATCTCATTAATAGGTTGCACCTCAAGGGTTTCTAATTATCTTTTGTAGAAGGCCATCCGTGAGAGTGGTAGTATATATTTGAAGGCTATTCGCAAGAATGGTAGAAGATATCAAAGGTCATTTTAAGGATGGTAGTAGATTGAAGGCCACAGAATCCAAAGCATGGTAGTAGATGGAATTGGGACCAAGAAAGACAAATTTAAAGTTCATGAAGACAAAGGAAGAAACGAAAGGATCATTGTTCGGTTGCACAGAGTTCTGAGAAAATTCCGATAAGAATCAGCACTAGAAGTATCGACATTGGACTCTTCTTATCGAGTGCCATAAAATAAACTATAAGAACTCCCAAATTGTACTAACGGTTCACCCGTAACGGAGCAATGAAGTTAGCCAAGCCAACCAGCCACGGCCAGAGCGGACCGTAAAAGCTTGGCATAAGCCAAAGATAGCACGTCCCATACCAAATGGAATAGCCTATGTCAAGGAGCCTTGGTAAGGTCCGTACCACCCAACATGGGTCCTGTAAAATTACAGCACGAGAGGTTCCCATTTCAGTTGGTTCTACACTCCCAGAAGGACATTCCATTTTACATGGTCTACACAATTTCAAGCCACAAATGCCAAGACCATCCCACAGGGTGTGAATAATGACACGGGACGCACCGAGGTTCTGAGTAAATAGAGGTTTCAGTTAATGGGGTGCGTCAAACGATGCATGACGCGGATCAGAACGAGTAAAATAGAGAGCTAGCAGAGGCGGAATAGCATGTGCTGAGATCGGTGCCCCACACCAACATGACTGGTACAGCCCCTGCTAGGTTGTCATGCGGCGCTAGGAACAAGGCTCTATCTTCCGGAATAGGCCACGTCACGAGGTACTCCCCGCATCAGTGGCGGCAGGTAGGAGTTTTTTTCATTTTTGGGCCTACTGTTAGGTTTAGCCTACTCTTGAGGTCTTAAAAACTAGCATAAACTTAAAACCTATAAGACAAATATCCATATATATAGTAGTAGGGAATTGGGCCTTGAAATAGGCCAAAAAATGACCTAGAAATCCTAGCAGCCACAATTTGCATGGCCAGTGAAAATGGCACGGTCCGGGCACGGATGTGCTGGTGCTGGGCTTACGTCATGGCATGGCCTATGAAGCCTCGTACTAGCATAGGTAATATCTACTCACACATGACACACAGACCAGCACGGGCCATCGGCTGTGTCAGACTTAAATTTCTAATTTGTGAGCAACGTGTTGTTTGGTACGGCGTATTTTCTAGGGAAATTTTTTCTCAAAAAACAGCGTGGTCCATGCTATTTTTCACACCCCATGGGCTGGTTTTCACCTTCATAACTTTGAACGGCATAGAAGTGTAAACATAATGGTCTGAACCCATACTTAGCCAATTTTAGAGTAATTTTGGGCACGGGTAGTACGGCCTGCATGGATGTACACCGCCCATTAAGGGCATGTTACATGGCATATGTGTATTTGCACAGATCATGCAAGACACTTTTCACGGACTGTGCGTGGCTGAATTGGGTTCGGACAAAAACTCATGTCGGCTAGTCTGTTGTCCAGCTAGTTCGGCCAACTGGCACCCTCATCCGTTCTTGACTTTGTTGAACTTCAAATCTGCTTTTTCCCTGCTCAATTCCATCTACTACCATGCTTTGGAGTCCGTGGCCTTCAATCTACCACCATCCTTGCAAATGGTTTCGATATCTTCTACCATTCTAGCGAATGGCCTTCAAATATCTTTTACCACCCTCGAGAACTGCGTTCTAAAAAATGATGATGAAAAAGTACTCATGAGCAACCTACTTGTAAGGTCACAAGGGATTATCTAGGTTCTTGTGAACACAAAGTGTCTATTAGCTTCAATTAAGTCTGCAAAACTCGGATTTTAGACAAGAAAATCAATAATGGTCATCTAAACCCTTTGTTGTATAAACCCTTTGTTTTCTAAACCTAACTAAAACTATAAAATCAACCCAATAAAACATGATAATAAGTGTGTCATATGTATTAGTTAACGCATGCATAAAGGTGCACATCATTCACCCTTTTTTCGTTTTTAGACCAAGGGAGAAGCATTCGTGGTATAGTGCCTTGGACTTAGTAGCATGGGAGAGATTAAGATATGCAAATCAGGTATGAACATTGTTGCACTCCCTTAATTACAGAGGCAGTGCCGATGGAAGATTACATGTTCACTCTATGTGACATGTATGGATAAGTGTTCACCATCGACCATACCATGTGTCCCAAACACTATAATGGTTTGTAGTTCTTGTATGTGATGAAATCAAGGATCGAAACAGCATTAATCATGTTACAAAAATACTCCCCAAGTGTTAGTTCATATAGTTTATTCTTGTGATCAATTACATGTTAGTGGTTGTTAGCGAACCCCCCTCCCCCTCTTCCCAAAGCCTTTTTACCAACATGAATTATTCCTGACGCGTGATCGGATTGATGACCAGATCAAGGCTTCATGTAGTTGGCTCTTAGATTCCTAAAATCTCTGGATGACCCCGGACTTGCCACTGTCTACCCTTTTGGTAGCATAGTAGTAGGATTTGGAGAAACATTACAAATTTCTTATCTTAGATCGCGTCCTCCACTCGGTTTAATAGTATATCTCCTTTGGTCTATAAGTAACACATGGAGGGGGCGGGTAAAATGTTGGCCCCGGGGTTGTTAGTTTAAAATTCTAGTGGTTTTGTTACATAGTTTATTATTTGAGTAGTTAGTGTTGTTTTTATTTTTGTTTGTTTTTGTCATTGAGCTTTCTTGCTAGTTATCCGGCTACTTCTAACCCTCTTTGCTAGTGTTTCTTCTATTTGGATACTTTTTTGTTCTTGGTTTATGGTACACACTCGTACCACTAACTTAGTAGCTTTGCATCATCTAATGGAATACCCAGGTAGTGGGCGATGAAGAAGGATGAGACCTAGACCAGGGGTTTCACAAGAACAAATTTTGGTAGAGGTAGAGAAATGAAGGAAGACAATCATACTTTAAGGGAGTTAATGGCTCCAAATTTGGAGAATCAACCCCTTTGCATTGTCGTCTTACCCTTTCCACCCAACATTACTTGTGAGCTAAAGAGCGACATAATCCAATGCATTTCGACGTTCCACGGAGTGACCGGTGAAGATCTGAACAAATATTTGTTAAAGTTTCATCTAGTTTGTACCAATATGAACCACCAGGAGTCTCGAAAGAGGACTACAATTCGAGGTCATTTCCCTTCTCACTTTGGGATTCGTACTAAGGGTATTGCTACTGAGGGAATTGGGGGTTGACGCGTGCTGCCAAGTAAATTTTGGAATATTCTATTTTCCTAATGAATATGTGGATAGATTAGTCTGACTATATGTTTATTATTCATCGCTGGTATTTATTGGTGAGGATGATATGGTCTAGGATTTTTTATTATTTCCTATTTTGTTGAGAATTTTCACTTCGGTTTGTAGTTTGTCTCTAGCTAAAGCTTTTGCGAATAATTGTTTATGTTTAAACTTTTCCCAAATTTTGCATGTGTATTTATTAATTCTACCCAAAGGTTATATGTGTGCCTATTCCTAGGACTCTCTAGCTACTATGTTGGTGAACTATGTTATAGGTGTTTTATGCTCTGGTTCTATCTGAAATGATACTAGTTTTGATTGACTAGTTTTGGGTAGAGGGATGGGGGGTGATATGGTTGCTTGCTTGTGTGATGTCTGGTAATTTTTCACAAGTGTGATGGACTCTGGGTCACATAAATTACTTTGGCTAGTTTTTATCGTGTGCTAACTTCATTCCTGTGGGCTTTTTTCTAATATCTTAAGAGTGGTTTACTTAACATGTGTGTTTTTAAGAATATTTTGGCATTTTGGTTGTGGTATTTTTGGAATGGGGTATTGACTGAGGTAGTGGGTGTAAGAGGTGATGTGTGTATGTTGGTTGAGGGATGGGTCGGGGATGTGCTTATGTCGCAAGGTTGCTAATGTTCCAGACGTATGGGCAGCTGTATTGTCCTCCTTGTTCCAAAAAATGGGCAGGACCTTTCACTTTCACACCGTTTCTCTTCCATCTTACATAGATAGAAATGATCATTCCTGTATTTTTATAGTTATGTTTGTTGATTGTAGTGTACCAATTACATCATTGTGACTATGATTGTTAAATTCTATAATGATGCTTGGATATTTATCGATATATGTTGGATAAATTTTTATTGGATAATTTCATAGTAGTGATTGCATGATGGGTTGGTTATTCTTTGAGAATACTATGGTTATCAACTTTAGATGCTAAACTTAGTATTTCAAATCCTTATGTACTCGTGAGATTGATGTTGTTCTCTGTGATGTTAGTTCTAGATCAAATGGCTCCAAAGAGACAACATGTTACTCGAGGGGTGATTTCCTCTGCAGAACCTCTAACTCCCCCTCCAGTTCCAGAAAAATTTTGGAATCAAATTTAGATGGATACATGGGGTTGTGCTGTATAACCGGCAGCTATGGGGAGAAACAGGAGTCAGTTTACCTCTTACCTTTGGTTTTATCGTTCTTGCCTTATATGTTTATACTGGGGGAAATGTAATGTTTTAAGTATGGGGAGGGGTTAAAAGACTTACATCCGCTTCCGAACCTCTTATCTATCATTCAATCTACAAATTATTTACTACTTTAACTACTTATTGTAAAGATAAATCTTCTACCCTTCTTTGATAGTAGTTTACAAGAGTGAATTCGACATCTCTTGCTAAACTTCACTAATGACCCCTTTAGTCGCTCAATGCCTAAAGGTATCCCATTAATGGAAATAAGTACAAAGAATCAACAAGCTTGATAACACTTATAAACACTACACAGTGTCTAAGCACTGAACCAATTCGTGCATTTACACAAGATTAGTCAAGAACGTTCAACATTTATGAACCTCTCCTATTTCTACATGAAACAAACATGAAAAAGAGTTCGATATCATCACATTCATCTAAATATTATCAAATCATCAACCATATTAGAAGCTCTAATTCATACTCTTCGATTCCATATCAAATGAGAGGAAAATTAGCTACTTTCTCCAAACCCTAACAAGTAATCATACAAGAAATTCATATACTCAAACTTCTAACACCATTAATGTATTCAACAATTAAATTCAAAGAACAATAAATACACAATAGAGAAAGCATTAAATAAATAGAAATGATTCTCTAGACAGGGATAAAAAGCTTCAATCCATTTCTCCCAAGGAGATTACTAGCTGAGATAATGAAAACACATAACTAATCAAAAAAAACTAAGAAAAGAAGAAGAAGAAAACTAGGGTTTCAAACCTAGAAAATAGAAGGAAGAAAAGGGGTTGTGAAGAGAGAGGATATGGTTTGGTATTTATAGTACAAAAAGAATGAAAGATCTTTGGCCAACAGTCAGTTGCAACTCACGACCAGACCATTGCAAGTTGCGACGGAGCCTAGATTCAGCATTTTGATTTCTTTCTTCTCTTTGTCTCAAGTCCTCCTCTTCAAATCACTTTCCTTTAATCCTTCTAGTCTTCAAAACTCAAAATAAGGTCTTCAAATCTTCAAAGATATTCTTCAAAGTCTTCAAAATCTTCCAACATTTTCCTTGTTACACAAAAGTCTCTAGAAACGTAATAAAAGTGGAAAGTCGTTCTTAACTCTCCTTAGAGAATTTCAAGGTAAAATGCCACACGTAGAGCAAAAAAGTGTACAAAAGTAAATCCAAGAGGTCCCAAAATAACCATATAAAATGGACACATCAAATCTCCCCACACTTGAACCTTACTCATCCTTGAGTAAGAAAAGATTCAAGAATACAAAAAAGTTCAAATGTTCCCATCCTAATTCTAATAATCCCCAAATCAAAAATTCCCAAAACTCTCAATATCATAATTTCCCAAAAGTTTCTATCACACACAACTCTTATTCCTAATTCTACCCAAATATACTACCTATCAATTACTTATTCCATAGAAGCATTTCCTACTCCCGAATTAATATTCTTAAAATCTAATGGTGTGAAGTGAAGCAAAAACTATATCAAATGTTAAAATACAAGCTTCACTTCATACCAATATATATACCAAGAATCAAGAATTTCATACCTTGCTTCATTTTCCCCACTAACTAACCTGATCCCAATAGGTGTCGTGATGTTAGGCTACCCGATCATCCAATTGTCAACCGCAACCTTATGACTCCAACGCCGGCAAATGAGTAGATTCTAACTAAAATTTCTTTTTCTCTTATTTTGCCTAGGAGCCCTTTCGGGTTTTCATTCTAGCCACACATCATGTTTCTTTTGGATCACAGCGCACCCATATTTGACCTCTCATTTTTACTTTGGCCGCCCTTTTGGATTTTTGGCCTATCCAGGCCCCAATGTTGCCTAAATTGCCCTCTCGGGTTTTCAACTTAGCGGGTTTTTTTTCTTTTTTCAAAATTTTTAATCAAAAATAGCTAAGTAGCTTTTCTGCAATTCAAAGTTGCTCAAGAATTCGAATGCAATAAAACAGAGTATCCCAAAAGCAATAAAGCTATTTGTCCAAAAAAAGGAGAAAATAGCATAAAGCAATCCAAAATGTCTAGAAAACATAAATTATCCCAATTGAAAAACAGAAATCCCAAAAGAAAATAAAAGTAATAGCAAACAGCAAACAGCAATCCCCCCAACATTTGAGTCCTACATTGCCCTCAATGTATCCAAGCTAGGGCAAATCACTATTCATATCAAAGTACATATCGAAGTGTGGGGGTACGAAGAATTAAGATGCTCACGATCACTGATGTGAGAAAGAGCCACCATCTCCGTAGCGCTGTTGTACTGGGTCATCTATAGCTCGTTCCTCTAACCCCGCTCCCTGCGTCTCGCTGTCCCGGGATCTGGGCCTGGAGTACCACAAGTGCAGGCATGTATATCTCACACTCATAAACCACATTTCAAATTTACAAACTTTCAAGCCTTTCTCCCCTTCTCATTTCCTTCATACCATCTCCAATTCCATGCAAAATCATATCAAAACACCACCGTGAAAAAATAATGCCGATTAATGAAATTACTCATAACAACTTAAATTGAAATAACATCAACGGAGAGGTGACAATCCAGATGTTCAAAACCAAATTTATTTAATGTTGTTGCCATAAATTACCTCCTTTTTTGGAGTTTATTCACAAAACGGATCAAGAAGATCAATATCTTCCCTTTTTCGGTACAAAACTATCATGGTAAAGTTTCAAACGTTACCCATTTACCTTGAAGGATTTGGACTTAGCTTGATCTAAAATTTCCACCGCACCATGCAGGAAAAATTTCACCACTTCAAATGGGCCAATCCATTACGACCTCAATTCACCAGAAAATAGGCGAAGACGGGATTGAAATAGGAGGACCTTTAGACCTACGTCAGACTCCTTTCTATTGATCATATTGTCATGCAAAGACTTTGTATTTTCCTTATAGATATCTACGTTTTCATAAGATTCCCTTCTTATTTCTTTCAATTCCTGCAATTACAGCTTTCTATGCAAACCGGCCTTATCTATGTCGAGGTTGAATTTCTTGACTGTCCAATAGGCTTTATGCTCTATTTCGACTGGAAAATGGCACGACTTCCCAAAGATTAACCGGTATGGTGACATACCGATTGGTTTCATATATGTTGTCCTATATGCCCACAAGGCATCATTCAGCCGAGAACTCCAATCCTTTTAATTAGGATTAACCCTTTTTTGAAGAATGGACTTGATTTACTGATTGGAAACTTCGACTTGGCCATTGGTTTGTGGGTGATAGGTGGTGGATGTCTTGTGTGTCACACCATACTTCTTCAAAAGTGCTCAATTATCTGATTGCAAAAATGGGTGTCACGGTCACTAATCAAGGCTTGACGGATCCCAAAGAGAAGATGTTATCCTTTAAGAAATCTGAAACCACTTTAGAATCATCAGTCCTAGTGGGTTTTGTTTCAACCCATGTTGACACATAATCAACAGCAAGAAGAATATATGTAAAGCCACAAGAGTTAAGGAAAGGTCTCATAAAATCAATACCCCGTACATCAAATATTTCACAATACAGTGAGGTATCTCATTTCTGGATGAAATATTTCCTGTTCTCTGACAGTTATCACAAGCTTCACAAAAAGTGTATGCATGTTTATTCAAGGTAGGCCAATAAAGTCGCTTTCTAGAATTTCCCGGCGGTCCTCTTTGCTCTAAATAACCGCCACATGCATACGAATGAAAAAAGGTAAGAATTGAATGCGCTTCACTATCGGGGATGCATCTCTTAACTACTTGATCAACACAATATTCCCACAAAAAGGGATCATCCCACACATAATGCTTAGCATCACTTTTCAGCTTATCTTTTTGAGCTTTAGTAAAATGATGAGGAAAATTACAAGAAACAAGAAGATTTAAAATATCAGCATACCACGACAGGAGATTCCCGATTAAGAACAATTTTTCATCGGGGAACTCCTCTCGTACATGATCCATTTCCAGTGAAATTACCTCAACTTTTTGGTATAGAACCAACCGGCTTAAATGATCAGCCACCAGGTTCTCAATACCCTTCTTATCTCGGACCTTCAAGTCAAACTTACCCAAAAGAAAAATCCATCGAATCAACCTTGGTTTGGCCTCTTTCTTCGTTATCAAGTAACAAAGAGCTGCATGGTCAATGTACACAATAACTTTGGTACCAAACAAAAAAGATCAAAAATTTTCTAAGGAGAATACCACTGCAAGCAATTCTTTTTCTGTTGTGAAGTAGTTCCTTTGGGCCTCATTGAGAGTAATGGATGCATAGTAAATGGCATGAGGTATTCTTCCCAATCTTTAACCAAGCACCGCTCTATCGGCGTAATCACTTGAATCACACATGATCTCAAAAGGCATGGACTGATCCAGGGGTTGAATAATAGGGGCCGAGACTAAATTTTCCTTCAATGAATTGAAGGTCCCTTTGAAACCCTTGTCCACCACAAATTCCACCTCCTTTCGCAACAACTTGCACAAAGGAGATGCAATTTTTTGAAAAATCTTTGATGAACCGGAGGTAAAATCCTGCATGGCCAAGAAAAGAACCCACTTCAGGCACATTAGTAGGATAAAGCAAGGTTAGAATTATGTCTATTTTTTCCTTGTCTACCTCAATACCCTTAGAGGAGACAATGTCGCCTAAGACATTGCCTTGTTCAACCATAAAGTGACATTTCTCAGAATTTAACAAAAGATTAGTATCAATGAAACGCTTAAGAACTTGTGCTAAATTTCCTAAACAATGATCAAAGGAATTACCGTGAATGGTGAAATAATCCATGAAATTCTAAGAAAATGCATACCAAACACCATTGGAAAGTAGTGGGGGCATTACATAGCCCAAAAGACATACGCCGGTAAGCAAACGTACCAAAGAGACACTTGAAGGTCGTCTTCTCTTGGTCCTTCCCGGAAATGACGCCACAAATTTGGGAGGTTGTCTCCACTCAAAGATACAATTATAATCCCTAAATGCTTACTAAATAAAATTAAGTAGATAGTGGCAAATTGGGATCGTCCACAGAGAAGAGGGATTTTCCTTAGCGTTTACACATATAAGGTTGGATATAAGCCTAGATATAGATAAATACATATATATATATAAGCATGTAAAGAGAGGGGGTTTTAGGTTGGTTTTCCTAAATTATGAAAGTAAAGACAGGACAACTAGAAAAGTCAATTAACTATGCTAATCAAGCAACAAATTAATAAAAAGGATAAAAACTACAAATGACAAGGCTTTGGGGGAAATAGATATCCACTTATGAACCTCTTATCTATCATTTACTACTTTAACTTCTTTATGTGAAGATAAATCTTATACCCTTATTTGATAGTAGTTTACAAGAGTGAATTCGACATCTCTTGCTAAACCTCACAAATGACCCCTTAGTCGTTCAATACCTAAAGGTATCCCATTAATGGCATTAAGTAAAAAGAATCAACAAGCTTGGTAACACTTATAAACACTACACCATGTCTAAGCATTGAACCAATTCGTTCATTTACACAAGATTAGTCAACAATGTGCAACGTTCTTAAACTTCTCTCGTTTTCCACACAAAACAAACATGACAAAGAATTCGACGTCATCACATTCATCTAGAAATTATCAAATCATCAGCCATATTAGAAGCTCTAATCCATGCCCTTGGATTTCATATCAAAAGAGAGGAAAATTAGCTAATTTCTCCTAACCCTAACAAGAAATCATATAGCAATTCATATACTCAAACTTCCAACACCAATAATGCATTCAACAACCAAATTCAAAGCATAATAAATGCACAATAGAGAAAGCATTAAATAGATAGAAATAGTTCTCAAGACATTGATAAGGAAGCTTCAATCCATTGCTCCCAAGAAGATTACTAGCCTAGATAATGAAAACACATAACTAATCTACAAAAACTAAGAAAAGAAGAAGAAAAAATCTAGGGTTTCAAACCCATAAAATTGAGGGAAGAAAAGGGGTTCTGAAGAGAGAGGATAGGGTTTGGTATTCATAGTAAAAAGAAGAAGGAAAGATTTCTGGTCACCCGTCTGTCACGACTCGCGACGAGACCATTGCGAGTCGCGACGGAGCCTAGATTCAGAATCTTGATTTCTTTTTTTCTCCTTTTCTCAAGTCCTCCTCTTCACATCACTTTTATTTAATCCTTCTAGTCTTCAAATCTTAAAAGAAGGTCTTCATATCTTCAAAGATAGTCTTCAATGTCTTCCGACATTTACCTTATCACACAAAATCCCCTAGAAAATTAATAAAAGTTCAAAGTCGTTCTTAACTCATCTTAGATAATTTCAAGGCAAAATGCCACATCTAGAGCACAAAATTGTACAAAAGTGAATCCAAACATTCCCAAAATAACCATATAAAATGGACACATCAAATATCCCCACACTTGAATTTTAATTGTCCTTGAGCACGAAAAGATTCAAGAACACAAAGAATTTCACGTGTCCACATCCTTATACTAATATTCTCCTAATAAAATCCTCACAAAACTCTCAATATCATAAATCCCAAAATCAAAGCTCAACTGAGAATATTTTTTCACACAAAACCCTAATCCTAGCTCTAACCAAACCTACCACCTATCAATTCACTACTACCCGTGAAAATATTTCAAACCTCGAATTGATAATCCCAGTATCCAATGGCATAAAATGAAGTTAAACCATATGAGAAGTTCAAGCACATACTTCATTTCACACCAATATATCAACCAAAATGAACTACATAAAGAATCAAGAACTGACATTCCTACTTCGATTTCCCACTAAGTTATCCAATCCCAAGAAGTCCTATGATGTTAGGCTACCCAATCCATCCATATATCTACCGTCAATTTATGACTCTAACGCCAGCAAATGAGTAGATTTTGATCAAATCTTTATTTTTATCTCTTTCTCTCATTTTGCCTATGAGCCACTTCAGGTTTTCATCCTAGCCACACATTATATTTCTTAGGCTCTTATCTTACCCACATTTAGCCACTCATTTTTACCTAGGCTGTCCATTCACGGTTTTCGACCTATCCGGGCCCCCCAATATTGCCTAAATTGCCTTCTCATGTTTTCAGATTAGCGGGTCTGTTTTTTAACTTTTTTCATTTTTTTCTATATTTTCATTTTCCCATTTTTTTCCAATCAAAAGTAGCAAAAAGATTTCAAGATCAAGCATACATGCAGGTAAGTCCTTTTACCCCTCCCCACAATTAAAACATTACATTGCCCTCAATGTAAACATATAACGAAAGAACGATAAATCCAAAGGTAAAAGTTAAAATGACTCCTATTTCTCCACATAGTTGCCGGTTGTACGGCGCAATCCCATGTATCCATCTGAATTTGGTTCCAAAATTGGTTCCAAAACCGGAGGAGTAGTTAGAGAGACCGTAGAGGAAATCACCCCACGAGCAACATGTTGTCTCTTTGGTGCCATCAAACTCATAAGTACATAAGGATTTGAAATACTAGGTTTAGCATCAAAAGTTGATAACCATAGTATTCTCAAAGAACAACCAACCCCTCATGCAATCACCACTATGAAATTATCCAATAAAATTTATCTAACATATATCGACAAATATCCAAGCATCATTATAGAATTTAACAATCATATTCACAATGATGTAGTTGTTACACTACAATCAACAAAGATACCTATAGAGATGCAAGAATGATCATGTCTATCTATGTAAGATGGAAGAGAAATGGTATGAAAGTGGAGGGTCCTGCCCATTTTATTACATATAGGTCCATTGTCATGCTCACGACGGCTTGTTGCGAGTCGTGATGTTAGAGTCAACAGGTTTTGAGCAGTCTGACTGACGTCGCACTCGAAATGTGACTGTCGTGATTCGCTGCAATAGAGTCCTGTAAGTTAAAAAATTGACTAACTTCCTCTGAATTTTATTGCGATCGCAATGGCAATGTCGCGAATCACGATAAAAATTAATTGGGAGATGAAAATTTCCTCTGTTCGTCGCAACTCGCGACAGACAGAGTTTCCCAACACTTAGAAGAATTTTCTTACAAACTTTCCAAGCTTTCTTCCCTTTGTCATGGTTATCATTCATTCATATTCTCCAATGGAATACACCTCACTTTGCTACAAAATCATGGAAACACACCGTGAAAATATCAAGACAAAATAATGATAAAAATAAAAGCCAAATTTATTTACGTCGTCGGTGCGACTTAGCTCCGCATGTTTAAGGTCATCTGCATGACCCTAATGTTATCCATATGGTGAAGTTTTGAACCCCTTCACCACGAGCATCCAAAAGTAGAGAGGTAGGGGCACAAAACTTTCAAAAGGAAAGTCTTGTGGAGGTAGAGTTGGTTTTAAAGGGGTGGGGTGGTTATGAGGCTTGATATAGTATTTTTTCTCCTCTATTATCTCCTTGAAAACTTTCAAAAATGGTGGAGTTGGTTCACTAGGTGGGGGTAGGGTGATGATGGAAATGGATGTCGCACAATCACCTCTTTCTCAACTTCTTTGTATTCAACTACCGACTCCTCATCCCCTTCGAACTTGAACTCATTTGTCAAGGTGACCTCACTCCCCATAACTTCGATTTTGACTAGGTATGGAGTATCTTCATAATAACGAGCTTCCATTTGTATCACCACTTCTATCATGTTGCTTACATGCCCCTCCAAAGCCTTGAGTATTGAGGAAGTTTGAGCTTCAACTTCCTCACTGATCTTGGCTAACTTGGTCAAGTTTGCTAATGTATCCATGATCTTCGTGTATGTCAAACTTAAACCATCTTCTTCGACTTGGTTTTAGGGTATGGTGTAAGGTGGTGGGTGATAACTATATTGCTCGTAAGGTTGATTTTCTTGCACATTTTCATACCACAAATCCGGATTAACACCTTACTCTAGATTATCATAATCGTGGTACGGATACCATTCTTGATAATTTTTCCCTTGAAAACTATCAACTCCATCTTCTTGATAGTAATCTTCATAATACCCTTGGTTTTGAAAACCAACGGTTCTTCCTTCAAATAGTGCATATCCCTTAACATATAGCAAGACTCGGTAGGATGGTCGGAATGATAAATCCTACAAAACCTTTCTCTTAGAACCTCTCTTCTCATCATGATTTCCCTCAAGGTGAGATGTTCCATACTTTTTTTTCAAAAAGGTCGGAATGATATTGCAAGAATCCTTGATAAGAATTCACCAAGAGCTCGAGCAATACCTACTCCAAACAAAAATATCCAAAAAGAAAAGGAAAATAAAACAACTAGCTAATGTTCAACCAAATATGCCCAAACACTTAAAAATAAACGCCTCTTCCCCGGCAACAGCACAAAAATTTGGGTGGTCATCACCGTACCTCTCAAAAAGATACAATTTATAATCCTTATACATATATACATATATATAAGCATGTAAAGAGGGGGATTTTGCATTGGTTTTCCTAAATTATGAAAGTAAAGACAGGACAACTAGCAAAGTCAAGTAACTATGCTAATCATGCAACAAACTAATAAAAAGGATAAAAACTAAAATGACAAATCCTTGGGGGCAATAGATATCCACTTCTGAACCTCTTATCTACCATTGAATCTACAACCTATTTACTACTTTAACTACTTTTTGTGAAGATAAATCTTCTACCCTTCTTTGATAGTAGTTTACAAGAGTGAATTCGACATCTCTTGCTAAATCTTACTAATGACTCCTTCAGTCGTTCAATGACTAAAGGTATCCCATTAATGGCATTCAGTATGGTAAAACTTATAAACATTACACCATGTCTAAGCATTGAACCAATTCATGCATTTACACAAGATTATTCAAGAATTTTCAACGTTCTTAAACTTCTCTCGTTTGCTACACAAAACAAACATGACAAAGAATTTGACATTATCACATTTATCCAGCATTCATAAAATCATCAACCATATTAGAAGCTCTAATTCATGCTCTTGGATTTCATATCAAAAGAGAGAAAATTAGCTACTTTCTCCCAACCCCAACAAGAAATCATACAAGCAATTCATATACTCAAACTTCCAACACCATTAATACAGTCAACAACCAAATTCAATGCACAATAAATGCACAGTAGAAAAAGCATTAAATAGATAGAAATGATTCTCAATACATGGATAAGGAAGGGGATATCTATTGCCCCCAAGGCTTTGTCATTTGTAGTTTTTATCCTTTTTATTAGTTTGTTGCATGATTAGCATAGCTACTTGACTTTGCTAGTTGTCATGTCTTTACTTTCATAATTTAGGAAAACCAACCCAAAACCCCCCTCTTTACATGTTTATATATATATATATGTGTATATATCTATATCTAGGCTTATACCCAACCTCATATGTGTAAATGTTTAGGAAAATCACTCTTCTCTGTGGACGACCCCTATTCTCTACCATCTACTTAATTTTATTTAGTAAGCATTTTGACGACATCCCAAATTTTGCGCCACTGTCGGGGACTCTCCACATAGGGAAGAGGTTTTAGGGCCAAAATCCCCTACAATGGTGGTAAAATTTTGACCCTCCACGGTAACAAGGGATTTCTCTAAGCGTTTGCTCATATAATGGTAAATACTACGCTAGATATAAAGATATACATACATATAAAAGCTTATAAAGAGGGGGTTTTTGGGTTGGTTTTTCTAAATTATCAATTTAAAGACAAGTTAAACTAGCAAACCATACAAATCTACTAATTAAACAACAATTACTAAGAAGAGGTTAAACTAGAATTATGGGATCTTGGGTGCAATTGATTTTTACTTCCAAATCTCTTATCTATCATGGAACATATAAACTATTCAACACTTAGACTACTTGTTGTGAAGATAAATCTTCTACCCTTCTCTAATAGTAGTTTACAAGAGTGAATTCAACATCTCTTGCTAAACCTCACTAATGACCCCTTTAGTCATTCAATGCCTAAAGGTATCCCATTAATGGCATTAATTACAAAGAATCACGAAGCTTGGTAACACTTATAAGCACTACATCGTGTCTAAGCATAGAACCAATTCATGCATTTACACAAGATTTGTAAAGAACATTCAACGTTCTTTACCTTCTCTCCTTTTCTACACGAAACAAACATGACAAAGAATTCGAAATTATCACATTTATCTAGCATTCATCAAATAATCATCAACCATACTAGAAGCTCTAATTCATACTCTTGGATTTCATATCAAAAGAAAGGAGAATTAGCTACTTTTTCCAAACCCTAACAAGAAATCATACAAGAAATTTATATACTCAAACGTCCAACACCATTAATGCATTCAACAACCAAATTCAAAGAACAATAAATGCACAATAGAGAAAGAATTAAATAGATAGAAATTATTCTCAATACATGGATAAGAAAGCTTCAATATATTGCTCCCAGGGAGATTACTAGCCTAGATAATGAAAACACATAAATAATCTACAAAAACTAAGAAAAGAAGAAGAAAACAACTAGGGTTTCAAACCCAGAAAATCGCAAGAAGAAAAGGGGTTCTGAAGAGACAGAATAGGGTTTGATATTTATAGTACAAAAAGAAGGAAAGATTTCTAGCCACCCGTCTGTCGTGACTCGCAACGAGACCATTGTGAGTCACGATGGAGCCTAGATTCAACATCTTGATTTCTATTTTCTCCTTGTCTCAATTCCTCCTCTTCACATCACTTTTCTTTAATCCTTCTAGTCTTCAAAGGTCAAAAGAAGTTCTACGAATCTTCAAAGATAGTCTTCAAAGTCTTCCAACATTTACCTTGTCACACAAAATCACATAGAAAAGTATAAAAAAAAGTCACTCTTAACTCATCTTAGAGAATTTCAAGGCAAAATTCCTTATCTAGAGCACAAAAGTGTACAAAAGTGAATCCAAAAGGTCCCAAAATAACTGTATAAAATGGACACATCAATTGTCCCCGTCGTCCCTGTGTGGTAGGTGATAAACATTGTGTGAGACTCTAGGGGTGTTTGGATTGTGTGCCTAAGGATTTAATAGTTTAGTGACAATCCTTCTTGGATGCATTTTTTTGAGGAATTAGTTCCCTTCCTTGCATGACGGGCAGGGTTAACATTTTCTATGGGATTTTCTAAGAAAACTCAAGGTAGTTCTGGGTTGTGGCATTTTTGAAATTGATGTAAGAGGTGAATGTGTTTATTGGTTGAGGAATGGGTCAGGGATGTGCTTATGTCGCGAGGTTGCTGTTGTTCCAAGCATACGCAAAGCTACATTTTCCTCCTCATCCCTGTGTGGTAGGTGATAACTTGGTGTGTGACTCTAGGGTTAGTTAGATTATGTGTTTAAGGCATTAAGAGTTTAGTGATAATCCTTCTTGGATGGGTTATGATGCGACGTCAAATGCATGTATTTTCTGAGGCATTTAACATCTCTTTTGATATCTTTTTGTTGGAAGATTGCTAG
>JAULKJ010289687.1:0-12390 GCA_032355405.1 Rubia balearica | reverse complement strand
TGCCCCATCCTGTAGACATGATTTGTGGATAAGAAGTTCCTCAAGGAACTCAAACTCTACAAGCCGGTCAAGACTCTCTTGACTAAGATTGGTTTGGAGGGCTTCGTTGAGAAATCCACCCCCACGTGTACTAGGTATACCTTGGTCTTCCTTGTTACTTTTAATCAATAAATCAATAGGAGGAGCGACAAGGTGGCGAGATTCCACCTGGGGGTATGGCTTATTCTATGACTTACCGGGAGGTTGTTTTGTGCTTCAGGGTGGAAATACGTGACTGTGGTGCCTCACAATGGAGAGGATTTCTCAGGATAAGAGGTTGGATCGTTATGACACACCATCGCCCAACGGGAGCGGGGAAAGGCATGTAAGAATAGTGACATAGTGCATCTGGCACTGAAGTATGTGGCGAGATTGCTGATTATAGTGATGCTTGGCCATGGAAAGACGTCTACTTTGACTCATGAAGAATGTTGGATGTTGTGGTCGATCTCCATGAGAGGGTCTTCCTCGATATCATGGGATACTTTGTCTACCAGTGTACTCGAGTATCCACAAGAGAAGGGGAAAGATAGCAGTTGGGGGTATGATATCACTCCTGGTTGCTCATTTTAGCCTTCCAGTGGATGATGACATGATGGAGAACACAAACACCCTATACACCCTCACCTTAGGAGCCTTAGTGGAGGTAGCGATGAATCTTATGGAGGGTGGATGTGTCTACTGGTGCTACAAAGGCGCTGAATTCATGAGGCTTCTCCAGGCTGAGAGAACCAAGCTCAGACCATCGTTCTCAATTCAGCAGCTTCTTATAGAACGAGACTAGGGAGAAGGAGTAGTCGTGAAAGGTGCTCACGAGGAGTAAGGCGAGGAGAATGACATAGATTAAAGAGCTCCCATATAAGAGGATCAGGTCCATCCAAAGTAGGCACCGCCTCCCCCCACTAGAACATCAGCTTATACTACCACCTCATGTGGACCATCCGTTCATGTACCCTCCCTCAGTTGATTATTAGTTCATACCACCACCTCCGTAAACTGGCCTGATCCACATTGAGGGGGTGCCTTACCAATTTAAGGGACAAAGTTTTTAATCCCCACAGGCATGTAATCTCCCACCACACTGACTTGTTTGGGGAGCAGAGCAGCTGTGGGCTACCAAACTTTGAGCCTTCGAGAAAAAGCATCTCCATTCCCTCCCAGTATGAGCTTTTCTCCTGGAAGCATCATATGTACAACCCATTTCTGGAGCATGGTTTTCCAGGGTTTAGACAGTCTACCTCATCATACAAACTTTGAGGCAAGCCTCCATTTTATGAGCTTGATTGGATGCAGTCTTGAGAGATACCATTTTTGGGGTCCTTTAGGATATGAGTAGCTTCACTGAAAAGTTTGAATATTATATAGATGAGATGACTTACTGGTTTGACCGGGTGGACAAGCAACTGCAGTATATAAGGATGGATAAGTGCTTAATTCATCACAGCATGTGAGAGATCACTACCTGGATGAGAGCTGCGGGTATTGGGGATGATCAACCTCACTAAGAGCCGCACTAACATGGGCATGGAACTAGGAGTGGCAGACGACTTTGAGGAGTTTGAGTGTCTCCAACCTCTTTCCTACCCTGGTCATATGCATTAGGGACGATGCATGAACTAAGTCTGGGGGGCAATTGGAACACTTTCATTATTGGGTGGTATCTTCTTTTGTTATTATTCCTGTTCTGTTTTGATGTGGATGATAACTATATTTTCACTTGTTTTGTTTGGGTTTATTTTGTTTTGAAAACTCATTTTATAGGTGTGAGGGCACCTTTTTGTAGTAGTTTTGAGATGATGGAACACTTGGTGGTGTTCGCTTGTTTTTCTTTATTCTCAATGTAGTATGAAGCTTACCTTTTGGGCATTTTGTGCTACAAAAAAAAAAATTGAAAATGGAAAAAATGGAAATATATATATATATATATATATATATATACCCGGCTAAGTCAAAAAACCCCAAAGGGTGACTTAGGTAACAATGGGAAAGTCCCGGATAGGTTGAAAAACCTATGCAAAAGTGAGAGGATAAATGGTGTGGAAAAAGGTGAGAAGAGAGCTTTGAAGAAGAAAAAAATGAGGCATGCTAGGATGAAAATCCAAAAGGGCATCTAGGAAAATTGAGAGAAAATGAAAGAAATCGAAACTAATTTTATGCTTCTCTTGGATTGTCATTTGGTAGAGTAATTTAACTTCAGACATTCATATTTTGTGAACTTCATCTTTAAGTTGGTATGTTGGTTGGATAGATTGTCTTAGTTTCTTTGGGATGTGAGAGTGTGAGAGATTCTTTTGTCTTTGGGGGAAATTCTTTGCATGTTATGTTCCGCTTAGATATTTGCTAGTTCATGTTTACTAGATGACGAGTAAAGGTTTAAGTGAGGGGGATTTGATGAGATGCTAGTAGCATATGTTTCCTAATGCATTTAACATATCCCTTAGTAGCTTTGATATTGTATATTTCCAGTTTTAGATAAGTTTACATTACAAGGCGTTGAGATGGATATTCTTGGTTTTCTTGTCTAAATCTCTTGTTTTGTGAGTTATTTAGATCTAATGGATACTATGTCCTTATGAGCATCTTGATACTATTTTGTGAACTTATTAATAGATTGCCTATAAGCATTTTGGAGTAGTGTGGTGAAGGTTGTTCGCAATAATTGTAGGAGATAGTTGAAAGCCATTCACAAGAATTGTAGTAGACCGAAGCCACATGCTTAATCATGGTAGTAAATGGGATGCACCAAAAAAGTTAAAATTCGAAAAGAAGTGAAGACTGGCCTAGCTCGTACACATTTACACGGCCCGTCCCAACCAGATGGCTTGTGAGACTAAGTCCCGGTGGGGGACGTGCCCCTTTGAAAGGCTAGTGCACTCAGAACTTACAGATAAAGACCTCCAGTATACCGCCTGCACCCTATTGCGCTGCCGCGCCATCAAAAGTTAAAGATCATAACTCCAGAAGGAAGGTCGTGGGATTCTACAGCCAAGATCATAACAACCAAGAATGCCTTCCAGCCAGTGGCCTATATGACTTCGTGCGATTATTGTGGTTGCGGAAAGCCTACATTCCGTGACTCGGGTACTATTGCACAGACCGTGCAGCACAGGCTGTGTGTTATTGCACAGCCTGTGCTAACGTGGCTAATAGGGTTTCCCTTTGTTTTGGACTTCTCTTAGGCCTATTTTCACCTACTATATAAAGAGGCACTAGTCTACTAGGTTTTAAGAAGTTGTAATATAATTTTCCTATTTCTAAGAGTAGGTAGAGAGAGAAAGAGACTAACTCTTCTCTTCTCATCTTACTCTTTCCGAATTTATGCCAATGGCATTGAATCCAATGATTTTATTAGGTTCAATTTCCATGGAGTTGTATAATTACTTGGGGATTTTATTTCTATTCATGACTAGGTGGTAATTTTGTGAGATTCTAGATCTTCCTGTCTTTTATATCTATGAATAATCATGTTTGACTTGTATTTATTCTTCTTGTGAGATGTATGTTATATATATACATATATGTATATATATATATATATATTCTAGGATGCACCATGGTTTCATAAGTGAATTGTATCTTGCTAGGCTTGTTTGCTTCCGTGGGAGTGTCGGGCTAGGCGTATTGTAGGTTCGTGAGTACTGACAATGTGTGTGCATGAATTTTTTATTGATAGTATTGTCCCTATTGTTATAGCCTAACTTGATTGGATCATTGTGTAATAATGTTCAATTTAGGGAAAGTTTACCCCTGATGTGATAGAAACTAGGGTTGCCATGTAGTGACTATCATTATTACAACCTTAGAGTTATCATGAGATGTTGATTCCTTTGCCTCTATAAGCCTAGGAAAAAGCATCCATAGTAGAGTGCCCGGGATGTATTCTCTTTACTCTCATACCTAATGGTTTCTACCACCACGGGAACGTTAGCATTAGGAGTGAGTTTTATGAGAAAAGAGGAGCGCAACTCGGATCCTTTTTCTGTTGATGCACTTTTCCAAATTACGAAGGTGGTAGTGGTAGCCTGTAAGATTTCGATGAACCTTTGTGTGGAAGACATTGGGAATGATATACTATCATCCACACTATGTGATACAGGCATGAGATAGGTTTATATGTCTTATATACGATAGAATCTAGGATCAAAGTCATTCATCAGTCATGTTAGGAAATATCCCCAAGGCTAGTATAATATAGTCTAATTTTTTTTTGCTTTGCATGATTAGTAGTTGTTAGATAAAAAACTCTTCCCAAAACATATGTTTGTAGAACTAGCTATTCTTGACACACGGAGTTATACCTGATTGTGAGTTTTTTTTTGGTTAAATTTCGTGTTCTATCATCTCTTTGGATGACCCCATACTTGCCACTAGCTACTTTCTAGTAGTTGGCAGTGAGCATACAGGAGCAACATATAAATCTCTATTTTTGGTCTTTTAGCGCCTACAGGTAATTTGTTAAAAAATAATGACCCCGCAGGTGCGGATCAGATGGAAAATTTTACCAAAAAGGATCCGAAAAGATACCTATTGGGTTTAGTGTGCGGTTCGGTAGTCCCAAAGCACATCATCCAATCGGGCACTCCAATCTTTCCTCGATAGGTTCACCGTCCTTTCAAGTGAGGCCTTGATTTCCTAATTGGATATCTCTACTTCCCATTTGTTTGGGGGTGGTTGGCAGTTGATGTCTTGTGGGTTACTCCATATTTATTAACAATGACTCCATGAGTCAGTTGTAAAAATGGGTTCCCCTATTGCTAATCACTGTTTGAGGGATGCCGAACCAAGAAAAGATGTTAGACTTGAGAAATTTCATCAATGTTCCTGAATCATTGGTCTTTGTTACCTTGGTCTCTACCTACTTAGACACGTAGTCTACCACCGACTTAGATACGTAGTCTACCACCACTAGAATATAGTGGTTCCTTCGGGAAATGGTCCCATGAAATCCATTCCACATACATCGAAAACTTCACAAGGCACAAAAAAGGTTTGGGGTATCTCATTCTTGAATGAGATGTTACCCATCCTTGGGCAATTGTCACATGATTGGACAAATTCTCAGGTATGTCTCTACATGTTAGGCCAATAAAGACCACATTCCACTACCTTTCTAATGGTTCTTCTATACTCAAAATGGCTACCACCATTGGAATAATGACAAAATCTAAGATCGGATTCCACTTCTTTTTTGGGAATGCATCTCCTAATCTCTTGGTTTGTGCAATACATTAATAAGTAAGGATCGTCTCACACATATTCCCTTGCCTCATTCACTAACCTATCCCTCTTTGCCTTATCATAAGAAGGGGAAAACTTTCCAGGGACTAGGTAATTCAAAAAATTAGCATACCAAGGTTGGCTAGTTGTTACCCCAAGAAATCACTCTTTGGGAAACTCTTCCCGAAAGGGTTCCAACTTGTGATTTTCCTTGGTAGGATCTAAGCCTTCGGGGGGCATCAACCTAATGAAATGATCGGCAACCACATTTTCACTACCTTTTTTCTCAACTCAAGATCAAATTTGCCCAAAAGGAGGATCCACTTCATAAGTATAGGTTTTGCTTCCTTTTTTGTCATAAAATAGAGAAGTTACACATGATCCGTGTAAACAATAACCTTCATGCTGAGCAAATAGGGTCTAAACTTCTCAAGGGAAAATACCACGACTAGTAACTCTTTCTCGATTGTGGAGTAGTTACCCAGTGCATCATTTATAGTCACTGAGTCTTAGTACGTAACATGGGGTACCCTCCCTACTCTTTGGCCTACTACCTACCTCACTCATGGCATAATCGCTAGCATCACATTATTGCAAAAGGAATTGACCAATTTGGTGGTTGCATGATGGGGGGGTCACAAGCATTCCCTTCAAAATTTCAAAAAATATCTTACCCTCCTCATCAACAATAAACTCCACATCCTTTTGGAAAAAAAATCATAAAGGAGATGATATTTTAGATACTTCCTCAATGAAACACTAGTAGAACCCGACGTGTCCTAAGAAGGACCTAATATCCCTAACACTAGTGGGTTAGGGAAAGGATTTAATGGTATCCACTTTAGCCTTATTTACTTCTAAACCTTGGGATGACACGACATGGACAAGAACAATACTCTTGTTTACCATGAAGTGGCACTTTTCGGAGTTCAATACAAGGTTAGTATCGATACATCTCTCTAGCACTAATGATAGATGATGTAAGCAACTATCAAAATAGGCTCCATGGATGGTAAAATCATCCATCAAGACCTCTACAAAGTGCTCAATGAACTCCAAAAAGATTCTAACCATGCACCTTTGAAATGTACGGGGAATTGCAAAGACCAAAAGGCATGTGCCTAGAGGTAAAAGTGTTAAAAGGACATGTGACGGTGGTGTTTTCACGGTCCTCGAGGTCAATGGTTATCTGGAAATATCCCAAGTAGCTATCAAGGCAGCAATAATAAACATGACCAGCCAACATCTCTAAGATCTGATCAATTAAGGGTAGCAGGAAACAGTCCTTACGAGTTATTGCTTTTAAGAGGCAATAATCGATGCACACTCGCCAACTTTTTTGAATACGGGTGGATATCGAATCCCCATCCTTGTTCTCTACCACCATCATCCCAGTATTTTTAGGCACAGCTTGGGTAGGACATACCTAAGTACTATCAGAGATAAGGTATATTACATTGGCTTTAAGCAGCTTGAGAACTTCGCCCTTCACTACTTACATCATTGGAGGGTTTAAATGCCCTTGAGGTTGCCTTAAGGGTTTCACGCCCTCCTCTAATGGTATCCAGTGCATACAAGTCGATGGATATATACCTTTGACATTGTCTAAAGTTCACCCTATCGCTCCCTTAAACTTCCTTAGCACCTCAATCAATGTACCCTCTTGGAAACTAGTGCGCCTACCAGATTTGATCACCGATAATGTCTCTCCCTCACCTAAGAAAACATATTTTAGATTTTTGAGTAAAGGCTTGAGTTTGACTACCGGCAGTTCCTCTATGGAAGTCTTGGTTTCTGGCACGACTAGTTCATCTAGGGCTTTCGGGAGGGTTTCTAAGGGTGTCTCAATTTGGAGGTCAAAATTCCCTATGCTTTCTACCAAACTAGCATTTAGAGAATCAAGACATGTGTCATCAATAGGATTATTCTCTAAACCTATAATCATGCTATCATCAAAATTTTCTTTCACAATTTCATCAATAACATCAATCGCATGCAAATAAGATTCATCAAATAGACACTTCATGCTTTCATACTTGTTAAACTCGATAATATCCTTATCCCATTCCAAACTTAACTTCCCAATGTGCAAGTCAATTTCAGCCCTAGAAGTTTTCAATAAAGGTCTACCTAAAAGTATAGGCGTGGCTTCCATTTCATTTTCCATATCTAAGAAATAAAATTCCACCAGAAAAATTAGTTCATTCACTTTAACCAACATATCTTCCACAATACCTCTCGGGTATGTGGTGGAGTGATTGGCTAATTAAACTACCACTCTAGTGTTTTGCAATTTACCTAGGTTCAATTATTCATACAATCAATATGGGATGACTTTGATGGAAGCTCCAAGTTCTATCATGGTATCTTTGATCAATGTTTCTCCTATCATGCAAGGGATGGTGAACATGCCAGAGACATTACATTTTGGGGAAAGACTATTTTTCACAAAGGGGATGAGGTGATCACTAACTTTCTCTACCAATTTATGCCTAGAGTCATGCTTTGAAGTATATAATTCTTTTAAAAATTTATCACATTTAGGCATTATGACTAATAGCGTCGAAGATAGGAATACTAATCTTACAATGCTCCAAAGGCTCCTTGTTTCGCTCACTTCTTTTCCTATTCTTCGATTCCTCCGAGAAGGGGGTGAATGAGCTCTTTTTTCCACTCTCTGTTTTTCCCAAAGTTCATCATCACGAGATGTTTGAGACCTTCCATCATACCCCTCGTCTATCTCCTCCAATGTAAGGACTTCATGGACCTCTTTTCCAGCTTTCACATCCACGACACTGGGATGTGGGGCTAGGGGTGCTTGTGAGTGGAGTATAGCCTTTTCTCGTGACTCGCCCTCTAATTGTTGCACTAAAAAGGCTAGGGAGTTCACTTTGACTTTCAATATCCGAATGTATGAAAACACCTTGATGTCCATGTCTTGGATTTTTCTTGAATTAGGAAGTTGGATCTCTCATGTGACTCAACTAATGCCGTAAGGGCTTGCTTGACACAGTTGGCTGTGATCATTCCAACTATTTCAATACTCGTATCGGTATCCATCCCATTGATCTCCCGCCATAATATGTCACCCATGGTTCCTTTCTCCAACGGTCCTAGCCTCATATTGTATATGATAATTTTCGACCGGTTGGTTCGAAGAGCACCCATTGCAATATTGAGCTTGCTAAGTTTTCTCTCTAATAAGCTCCTTCATCAATGTTACCAAGGTTTGCACTTGTTTCTCCAACCTTGGGGTGGCAGGATTTCCCCCAATGATCTCTCTTATCCTTGAACGGCCACCAAAGAACCTTGTCCCATTAGCTAGTTCTTCAAAGAGGGCCGTAGTTTTCTTGGGGCTCTTTCTCAAGATAGAGCTATTATTGGAAGCGTTTATGAGTATCATATTTTTCTCGGTTACTCTGTCAAAGAAAAAGTAAACCAACTCTCCCTCCTAGAATGGGTGATACAGAAGGTGTTTGAACCGCTCTCAATATCCATAGGAACTCTCGTTTGGGTGTTGGAAGATATTTGTCAATAGTTTTTTCAACCCGAAAAACTTGGAAGCAGGAAAGTACTTCTCTAGAAGCCAATGCTTCATGTTCACCCAAGACCTTATGCACTTCAGTAGGAGGTATTACAACAGTTCCCTTGCACCATCTCGAAGTGAGAACGAAAAGGACCATAAGTTGTAGTCTTCTTATGAGACTCCCAATATTTTCATGTTTGTGCAGACCAAATGAAACTATGATAGATGCTTGTCGGAGTCCTCGTCAACCATCTCATGGAATGTTGGAGGGCATTGACTCATTCCACTCTTACACTCGCATGTCATATTCTGCAGAAGGGGCGGGGAGACAATATTACAGAGGGGTTGATTCTCCAATATAGTAGACACCAACTCTCTCAAACTCCTGTTTTCCTTCACCATGATCTCTCTCTCTCGACTTCTAACTCAATAGTCGGCCTTTGCGGAACTTCCTCACTAACCCTTCTCATCCTCCTTCTTCGTCTACATGTATTTTCTAGTAAGTAGTGTAAGGCTCCTTGGTTAATAGTATAGGTATGTACCATAAACTAGAAACAATACGCTACTAGTCCACAAAGAAACACTGCCAAACAAGTTAGGAGAAAACAAGAAAAGATAAGAGCTCTACACAATAACAAACAAAAACTACAAAAATAAAAGCACAGACTACTTATACCAACTAGTTATGTAAGCTAACAATCAAATTAAAAGTAGTATCCCCAGCAGCGGAACAAAAATTTGACCTGTATCCCGTGAGGTCGTAATCTTGTGGGAGAATTACCCGCGCAGTGCTAACTGATAAAAAATAAGGATTTTTTTTGCTCCCATAGTCACTACTAACCACTATAGGGTAGCAAGTAGAAAGTTCGGGGTCATCCACGAAGATACAAGAATTTTAAAGTTAACTTTACACAACCAACAATCGGGCGGCACTCCAATTATGTGTCGGGAATAGCTAATGCTTAGGAACAACAATTGGGGTAAGGGGTTTGTGTCTAACAATTACAGAGCATGTGAGAAAAAGAGATTAAAAATATAATAAACTAGTCTTGGTGGTATTGCGTAACATGACCCATTAATGACTTTGACCATAGATTCTATCACATATAACCATATAGCCTTATCCTCATTCCTATGTTACATAATGTGGATATGGTCAAGGATTCCCAATGCCTGTCACACAAAGAATCGTCTACCCTTCAAGAGCCACCTCACCTCCTCCGTAATTAGGGAATTTGCAATGATTGACCTATTGGATCCGCTTCCCATTCCCCATCATCTCACTCCCGATGCTAACGCGCCCATGCTTAAAGGAACTAAGCCTTGCGTATGTCAAAACTATTAGATAAGAGAGTGGGGACAGTACATTTTGGGCACTCCACTACGGACACTAATCCTAGGCCTATAGAGGCAAAGGAATTGGCATCTCGTCATGACTCTAGGGTTGCCATGACCCTAGTCACTAAAAACTTTCATGCTTATATATCGGGGTAAGCCAAGGGTTTCTCCTCATTAGGAATTAGTCTAAAGCCCCTAAAATGCAATCACTTACACAACTAGCTAATTAGAATTAGAGTCTAATGATTTGGTCGGTACTCTCAAGGTAGCATGAATGTATTTGTCTCCCTGGTACTCTTGAGCATACAATAGCCTAATCTAACAATCCCAATATAAAAATTTAGCCTAGCACGATATTATACTATGCATGAATCTATGGATGCATCATAAAGTAAACATGACATAAATATTACAAGAATGTAAATCACAAATCAAGCAGAGAATGTTCAAAGAACATAAAGATGGGGTAATCAAAGAATCTCACAAAGTTAACATCAAGTCATGAATAAAAATATTACCCCAAGAAATATACTACTCTAAAGACATTAAATCCATCCAAAGCAATCAATTGATTTTATGCCATAAGGCAAAACTAGAGAAATAAATGAAGAGAGAAAATAACCTCTTTTTTCCTACCTACTACTCCTACAATAATAATAATGAAAAAAAATAAACCCCATGAACCTAAAAGATGCTTATATAGTAGGTGGAACTGGGCCTTAGAAAAGCCCAAAAAGTTAGGAAACCCTAGTAGCCACTTTGGCACTGTCGTGCAATAGTGCACAGTATGCATCGTACGGCCCGTGCAAAAGTACGTGTGCCACGGAATGGAGGCATTCCCTGAGTGTTCTGAGCGTATGGCCCATGCAAAAGAACGTAGACCATGGACTGGAGTTGTGTCCTAGGCATTCTAACTGCGAGGCCAAGAAAAAAAACACGCAGGCCACAGACTAGAATTGCGTCAAGTGTCTTCTGAGTGCGAGACTTTATCCTTCCTTTCTGAGTGTGCGTCTTATGTAGGATGGCACAGCTTGTGGTCTAGAATTCCTCTTCCGGGCACGGGTATGGCACGGATTGTACAAATCTACACTGGTTGGGCCAATCTTCCTTTCTTCCGGACATAACTCCCTTTTCTTTGGCGCATCTATCTACTACCACGTGTTTAGTTCGTCGCCTTCAGTCTACTACCATTCTTCCAAATAGCCTTCTAAAACGGTCCAAAGTGCCTATGAACAATTTAGAAGTAAAAGCTAACAAAAACGGGTCCAAACGCTCTTAGGGACATAAATGAGGGATTTAGATATGATAACCAAAAATGTTCATCTAAACCCTTTACATTGTAATCCTACATAAATCTAGTATCTACCACATAAAGTATTTATAAATAGATGTTAAATGCTACAGAAAATACATGTATTTAATGTCTCATCAACGCCCAGACTTGTTACTTTGGAGCTATAATTGAGATTTAATAACTTGATTATGTGACCATGAAAGTTTATGTTTTTAAATATCCATGGGTAGATGAGAACAGGGGACACGAAATTAAAAAAGTGGGGATTCACCCTTGTTGATCGAAGTCGAGTGTGTTATAAAGAAGATCCCTTCATATTGGCATCACAAGCTCATCATGTTCTATATCAAAGACCCTGTAGACCCTCGTTTGGAGATTGTGGTTGAAGGAAAAAAACTTCTATTGAAGAATATGAAGTCGAATATATCATTGGCTTCGGGCGCAATACTCTGACATTATCCAATCTGGATGACACTTTGCTTGTGGAGAATGATACGAGTTTCCATAGATTTTTAGGGCGTACCGACAATGATGAAGGAAACTGTAATGATGGTTGCAGGAAGATCATGATGAGGAGAATGAAGTAGAATAATATTGGTAGGATAAAAAAAGGTAGGAAACCATTTATTTAGTTTGTTAGTTGTTCTTTTGCTTGTATAATGAACACCCGATAGACTTTGATTTCTAAACTCTGTCACCTGAAATGTTCTCTGATGAATGTATATTTACTGATGTAGATCTCTCATCGTGATCTCCGAATCGCGTCCGATCTGCAAGACAAAGCCCCCAGTGTCCAGGGGTAAATACTCCGATGCTTAAGTTAGTGTAAGCCTTTTTCCCGGAATCTTAAATGAATGAAAGGTGTACCAAACCTGTGTATTTATAGTGGGGAGAGTCCTACTTTCTCTAGGGTTTGAACCCCTTTTCCTTATTTGATTTGTATAATAGTTCGTGTATAATTGGTATACACGAGATA
>JAULKJ010289671.1:0-12391 GCA_032355405.1 Rubia balearica | reverse complement strand
GTAGTTTCTGAAAAGTAACTTTTTATTTGCCGTTATTATACGTAGGTAAAGATATTAACGGCCGAACATGTTTCTTGGATAAAGTGCAAAAAGCAACTAGGTAATTTAAGCTGGGACGGAGGGAGTACTAAAATTTTAAAAACTAATTCACACTATTGAAACATCAAGGCATACATTGAATAAAAATAAAAATGAATTTTAAAACATCACAAAATGTGACACTGACATTAAAAAAAATAAAATATCAATTTTAAAAGTTTGAAAAACAATCCACATTATTAAAACATCTAGAATACATTAAATAAAATTCTAATATTAAAAAATAAGAAACATCAATATTAATTTTTAAAATAGAAAGCTGAAAATCCAACGTACATCAATGAAAAAAAAAGTTAATACTTCAAAATTAAGATAATAAAATATCCAAAAACTAGTGTCAAAATAGTTTTTTCCCCTTTTGAATTCAAAATGAAGCGATGCCGTTTTAAGTTATAAAAAAGACGGAAGAGGGAATCCCAATTGGATCTGTTTCTTCATTCACTTCTTCCCTGATTCGCGTTTTGCCTTTTCCTTGCAAAACTTGCTCCACATTTTAAAAATAATAATCATTTAAAGATGATGGGAAAACGGTCAGTGGCGATAACAATGAGTGGAATTGACATACAACCTTATTAGCCTCTAGCAATAACTATCATATTGCAAAAATATCTAAATTACATGTCAACCAGACTGATTGTCTGTACTATTACAAATAAGAGATCCAATAAAAGTTGTAACATCGTATTCGGAGATATTAACTTACTTCCCGCAAAAATCATGACCAGTTGGCAAAGAGGAACGTATCACACATCAATATCACTGCGCCAAACAAGGATCTTGTACAACTGTAAAACCACTTAAGCAAACCACGATCTATATTGTCCAAACTGTAAACACATTGAAAACACACAGATCTAATGAACCTTAATAAATGGAAAGCAAAAAATAAAATCACAAATGATATTGCGAACACACGATCTGTCCAAGCAGATCAAGAACAATGTGAACAACTAAATCGAGTTATCATCATGAATACAACGATCTAATCGATCAAGTCGAAAAACAAAACAAATATGTGGATATAAATCTCACACCTATTCAATAACAAAACATGAATTAAAATAAACTGTTGTTCGTCATCTCCCCTAATGGGATGATGGGGAAAAAGAATGAAGAAGAAGGTCTGCAACAAGAGAGAGTTTGAGAGATAATATCACTTTTTTTTCCTCCAATATAACTTATGGAAAGACAGTTTTTCCATAGACGAACTCTTAGCTAAATTGGTTATATATTATGTATATTTAATTTAAGAAATTTTCGATTTTAATTTGTATATATATATATATATATATTAATTGGAAAAGTTTTGGAAAAGACGGTCTTTCCGTAAGCACATGGAAAGACAGGGTTGAATTAGAATTATCGAAAGATAAAAGATTTTGGATACAATGTTAAAAAATTTATTATTCAATGTGCAGTAGTTATAAATTTATGACTCAATTAATGAAAGCCAAAAATTGTATATTGATTTCTTCTAATTTGTAGTTTGAATTTTGATTTTTCCATAAGTTACTGAAGAGACATATTCATATTCATTTTAATTATAGTGTATATTGGTTTCAATTAAAATTTGATTATAAATAAATAAGAAATGATTTTAATTTGGTATAAATTGGTTTGTGATTGTGATTTGTTAATTAATTTATTTTCTATGCTTTTATTAATGTTCCTTTTAATTTATTAATTAACATGATATAAATGTATAATTATAAAATTATTTTAGGTTCCGCCACTCTTGATGTGTAAAAGTTTGATAATGTTTCTTGGCTAAATTTTTTTTGTATGTTAGAAAATTAAGTATGTGAGTGTAAGGGTCCAATAGTATTTTAACAAGTGGCAAATAACTTTAAAAAGAAAAAATAAATTCTAAAATTAACTACATTTAACTTCCCAATCTATTTACACTTGTCAAAATTTTATTGAACTCTCACCCTAACATACTTAATTCCTCAACATAGATTTTTTTCCTGATTTCTTGACATTTTCAAAGTATGATGGTACATTTTGTCACATTCAAAAATATAAATATTTGTTTATGAAATTCTTAGACTGATTAATTGAATTCTATTGTCATTTTTTTAGATTTTACCGCCACGGTAATTTTTTTAATTTAACTTCTTGAAAATAATTGTATAAATGTTTAATATAAATGTTAATGAACTTTAAAAATTATAAAAAATAATAATACTTTTAAATACAAGTTATGATGAATTTAAAAACATATGACGTAATTATTAATATTTTTACACATATGTTAAAATATTAATGATTATATTTAACTTAAGAAAGTCAAATTATAAAGTTAATTGTAGCAGAAAATAGTAGAAAAATAAAGAAAAGCAATTATTTTCATTAAGTTGCAACTCATTATTATTACATCATCCTCATTACATGATTGGCGCACAAATCTCATGATCTGATTATTTTATTTTCTACAACAAAACAGAGGCCACCTTATTTGTACACAATCACACTTAAAAAATTCTAATCAAGTAATTAAGCATCCGCCCTTCTTCCCTGAGACTCAGACCCACTCAGAAGCTGAGCCTCCTCTCTACCGTACTTCAACCGCCACACTTCCTCCTTTGGAATGCGGAAAGCAGCCGCGATGATGATCTCCGGCAGTGCCCGGAACGCCGATAGCCTTCCGGCGAGGGAGCTTGTCAAAGCGTTGTCGTTGTTCTTGATCGCGATGAACTCAAATCCCTGGTCGCCGGCCTTCTTCAGCACCACAAAGTTCTACTGAGCTCGCCACGGTTGAGTTCGCTGTCGAATACGGAGGTCCCGCCGGCTCCGACAATCTGGACCCTGGCGCTCCCCCTGATGACATAAAGGACGGTGTTGGCGTTGCTGGTCCAGCTGGGCGCCCAGAGTGTGTTGCTGTAAAGGTTGGCGTGGACGCTGAGGCCGAGCACATTGAGAATGGGCAGCGTCTGGTTGTTGACAGTGCTCAGGCGGCCTGCGCGTGGGTTGTAGATGTCGGCGCGTGCTGGGTGGGCTATGTTCTCCCTGATTTTGAGGGTGCATATGGTTTCTTCGAGACCGTTGGACCCAGATCCGGATCCCCTTCCTTCTTGCTGCTGGCGCTCTTGCTGATCGAATTCGGGGAGGGAGAGTTGGAGGTTCTCTCGGACAATGCTGCCCCTTCGGTTGCTCTGCTGTCCTTTTAGTTTCCTTACTCTTCTTGGGGTACCCTTAAGATGTTGGACAAGATCTCATCATCGAATCCATTCCATATGTTCTCGTATTCTCCCCATTCCTATTTCCTACTGCTCTTGCCCCTGTTGCCCTTGTTGTCCTTGTTGCTGCTGTCCCTGTCCCTGCTGTCCTTGTTGCCCCTGCCCCTTGTCGCCTTGTGTGACTCTCAACAACTTTTGGTGCCTGTCAACAAATCTCTGCCCCTGCTGCCCCCGCGATCCCTGCACTGGAGACTCGAACGTCTCTGCGCAGCCTGGAATCACCGTCCCCTGTATCGCCCGGCCTTCAAGTAATTTTAAGAATCTGAGTAAAGTTGGACCAATAACAGAAAATAATGATGAGTTGTTAATGCTAGCCTTGGATAACGTAGTAGAACTTGGCGGCGTTGCTGTAGTAAGGCAGGACGAGGCCGTGTGGATCGACGGTTAACCGCTACACCTCGACGGCGGAGCACTCGAACTCCGGGGTGTTGGAGTCTCAGAGCTCGGTTACGCCGGCCTCCGATGGGATGCGGATGGTGGGCTGTCGGGCGGTGATGCGCTGGATGTTGCAGGAGGGCCGCGCGGCCTTGATGTGCTGCTGTTGCTGAGCGAAGCTGCCATTGAAGGCGAGGGAGAGGAGGATGAAGAAAGCGAGAAGAGAGCGGCGAGGCATGTTTGTGTTTGTTGGTGTTGAGGATATGTAGGGATGTGGCGAACAAGGTGGAAATGGAGGGGTTTAAATAGGCTGGAGATGGTGGTGAGGAGGTGACACGTCCTGGGTTCAAAGAATATATTTGATCGTTTATATGTTTATCAACATATAATAACAGATAAATAAAAGGTTAATATTTAAAAATTATTTGTTAGGATAAATTCAACAATATCATATATGATAATATTGTTATTTATATATTTATTCAAATATGCGGTCAAACTTTAATAAAAAATAGTGTCCAAAAAGCAAGAGTGCAAATAGAGATGAGACGGAAGAAAACTACCTTTCACACCATAGTTTTAAATGTTTGGATTTAGACAAATGAAATGAGTGGATGATATTCTGCTTAGAAAGAAAATAAAAGGTAAAATTGGTTGATAAGACTGAAGGATTTTTGCAAAAAAAAAAAAAGAAGTATGTCAAGCCTATAGAAACAATTTTAAAAGGAAAGTGTGTCAAACATAACGAAATGGATGGATTACTTATTAAACTACTACCCGTGCTATGGGAATCTGTACATTTTCCTTTTTGGCGTGTCCCAGACAAATCTATACACATCTAAATTTTTCCTCAGTTGGCAAAAATTTACATCAGAAATTTCCACATTACCCTTATTAGTTTTATCATTTCACATTAAGCCCACTCTTTTAACAGCCAAATCAGCCCAAATTTAAATTTGGGATATTGAAAACCCAAATCCACTAATCCTAATCCTACTAATCTGAATTAAAAACAACCATATCCCAACTACCCATTTCAAATTCTTCACTCCTCTTTTACTCCACTTAACCGACAAAGTTGGCCAATTAATTGTTCTTGGGCAGTGAAATCCCATGCCTTTACTCTCTGATCTTTGAACGCTCCACAACATTCATTCCTCATCTCTTCATATTCTCGAACTGTCTCCATCTCCTCCTCAAAACCCTAGTTCAGATATGAGAATTTCTTTGCAAAATCTTCCAACGATTGACCCATTTTTTGTCGCATCATCTTCCCACATCCTTGTTCTTCATTTTGAATGTCAATTTCCACCATTTTTTCTAGTCAAACATGCCGGGGATACTCATTGTGTTATGTGTCCGATACCTTCAGTCCATCGGAGGAGGTCCCCGAGACGGAGGCTGATAATGTGACCTCTGTCTGGAAACCTGACGCCACCCTTGGGGAAGCGATGGTGCCAGAGCCTTGTATCGGCTGTAAAAGGTTAGATCCGGCTATGCTACGCGTCTTCGCCAGTGTTTCGGAGATCAAGGCACCGTCTCCGGTGTTGCATGTTGACCCTGACCACCGTTATGGCCGGGGTGATGTTCTTTCCGGTGGTGGGTGGTAAATCCATAATGTTGGGGTCGGCGGTGCTGGACCACTTGCCCCAAAGAGCGAGTCATCGTCGATGCCGGATATGGATGACAGGGACTCCGATGACACCCACCGTGGCAGCAAAGAGATGTTGTATTTGCTCTTTCCTTGGCTGAGGGAACAAAGGAATGCCAAGCGACGGTGCCAGAATCAAGATTTACATTAAAACATCAAAATTTAACTTTAAACACATGATTTTAGTAGGAAAAAAGGGCTTATGAGATATAACATCAAAATGTTTGACTGAAACATCATATACTCAAAGCACTACAAGAAATAGGACCTATTACTTCACCCCTTTTTTTTAGTTTAGGCCAAATAATCGAGGTAAAAAATTATTTTACCTCTATTTTTTTTCCAGAAGTAAATAGTTTTTTTATCCCAGTTAAAAAAATGAGGTAAATAATATGTTTTTACCTCGATTATTTTATTAACCGAGGTAAAATATAAAAAATGAAATATATAATGTTACCGAATTGTGTGCAAAGTCGCATATATTGTTTCAGTTGGACGTGCGAAATCGCATTCTACGTCGTTCCAATCGACATGTTATGCGACAAATTAGCTATCGACGTTGCTAATATGTAAAGGATAGGATAAAATAGAAAGAAATGGACCTTTATAAATGAAGATGTGATATTAATAAAGGGAAAAACCACAATAGTCAATTATATAATGTTTAATTAAAGTACTTAAATTATTAGAAAAGTGAAGAACATAACTTTACAAATAGTACATAAATTAGATTACGAATTGTCTCATGGTTTCATCATAACAAAAATTACAATAAACTCAATCAGCTTGGAGTATGATGACCTTGAAAACAATTGCCCCCCTGACTTGTATCACCTCGAAGAACAAGGTGTCTCCGATGCGTAGACGGTTTCCAGAAATGAATTTCCCAAAACCCTTTGGGGACAGAGCCTTGATCTTCCCACCCCCTAAGTAGTTCATACGCCACTCTGTCCCGTAGCACCTTAGAACAACAGGGGTCTTCTCAGTCGGGAGGAGTGGTACAATCTCAATAGGGATGTATTAAATCACAAAAAAATAGAAATATATATGTTTGTGTGTATAATGAAAAACAGTTAGTATTATTTGAAAATGCCTTACCAAAGTTGGGTTTTTGCCGAAGTGTTGCTGCTTCAAGGTGCAATGGAACCGTGGGCTATCAACGGCCATTGTACGATGTTCAAGGTCGAACACAATAGGCTCAAGATTGCTCCGTTGTGTGGAGAACTAATTGAGAATGAAGATATATTAATTTTGATAAATTGTGAAAATTTATTAGTAAAAATCTATGTAAAATGTTAAAAGACCTAGAAAGTGGGGCGGATTGAGGATCCTTTGCCTTCCATTTTCCATGGATAACAGAAGAAAATGTTAAGGGTATGTTAAGGGGAAATCAGACATGGAAATGCAGGGTGCGATGTAGCCCCCACGTCATAGATACATGTCGGTTCTAATCAGCGACTTGGTCAACGTGTATCCACGACGTCGCTGCAACGTTAACTACATCAAACAACTAACATAAACAAAAATGAGGGCATGTTTAAAAATGCAACGTAAACTAAAAAATTGCGTCACGACATCACTAACCCATAGGTAATACCGATGGTCCAACAAAACTAAGTGCGACATCTCTTGCACATTCCTCGACATATGAATATACGACGTCGCATAAAGGTTGCATAGACCGATATGTGACAGAAAAGATGCCAACGTCGCATACATCTAAAGCAGCAATGGGAAAAACACAGAAACCTAGAAAAATTTATGCTTTAAGAACATACAAGTGCTGAAAAAAGTCCAAAACAATACTAAATCATAGTACCTTGGTATACATTTTAGTAAACTTCACAATCAAACAGATTTAAGTAAGAACTGGAAAACCAATATACACAACACATTCACAGACCATAGATCGAGCAATGTAAAGAAACGAATGTTGAAAAGTATGTGTTAGAAGTGTTGAAAAACTATACCTTTGAGATGAGAGTAGAGCAGAGGTGTGAGAGACTGTTGGAATTTGCGAGAAACTTGTGAACAACAGATTCAACTGAATGTGAGGGACCTCTTATTTAAAGTGTTTTGGTGCAACGTCATTTTAGATCCTTGTGTTGTCCACCTCACATAGTGTAATGTCGCACCTATGTTGGTAAAGATGAGATGAAGTCGACCTATGACCGACGTCGGACGTACATATGAGCCTAACAATTTCAGTCCAAAAACTAGTACGTAAACATTTCTAATTTATTTAAATGTTTTGGACGCATTAAATATTTGAAGTATTTGTATGATTGGAACAAATTATTCATTACATATAAGTCTTGATCATATTTAGATTGACCTTGAACTCCCTCTCCTTACTGTTGGTGGAAGGAACCAGACTGGTCCCCTATATCCACCCCTTGCTATTTTTTTTAAAAAAAAGTTGGAAAGATTGTTTGATATTTATGACTCTCATTTTTTTTGTGGCTCATTAAATTGGTACCATATACTCATGCCTTTCAATATATATTCATGTTGTTCAATATATGCTGGTGTTGTTTTGGGTATGGTGAACGATCCATGCATGCAGGTATCAATTACTCCGGAGGTTAGATTAAAGAAAATGAACATGGAGATTATGAAACAGCTGGAAGATAATTACAGAGCCTCACATTTGGGTAATAGGATGATGGCTTATGATAGGGTGAAGATCAGTGCTTACACTGCAAATGATGCCTGATGTTTAATTTTGATTTTATTATTGAAATGGCCCTCCAGGATTATTATTGTTTCATGTTACTTTGCATACGGTGTATATTTTTACAATTACTTTTTCCTGAAATGCAGGAGAGAGATGGAGTTACATATGAAGAATTTCATATGAAAGATTCAATAACATTGAAATAAAATTCAATCGAAAAGATTATAGTTTGAACCTTAAATGAATGTAAATAAATGTTATTATGAATTCAAATAAATTGATTTGAAACAATTTTTTAAAATTCCTAGAAATCTAAAATCTGCTGGGTAGAACGATGACATGAAAATCTACGGGCCCAACATCATTTACCAATTCGAAATAAAGCATGTCCCCAATCTGCAGTTCCTCTTCATGAAGAAACCTAGTAAACCCCTTTGGGGGTAAGGGTCTTGAATGTCCTATTTCTCGAGTAGTGCATCTCATACTCCCTTCCGTTGCACCACAACACAACGGGCAACTTGTATGGTGGTAGGAGCTCCAAAATCGTATCTGGGATGTACTGATTTATAAACAAAAACCACATTTAGTAAATATGAAATTAACTTATAAAATAAGTTAATTGAAAATGAAATACATGTGTAACATGGAAGACTTACCAAAATCAAAACTGTGCTAAAGTTCGTCTAGGTAAGAGTATGGACAAGTGTGGAATGACACCCCTGAATGCGGTCCGAGGACGATGATCCTCATCTGAATTGCTAGGGATCTGCATTGGTCAACAAAAATTTTAATAATATAATCAGAAAATAAATAAGAAAACAAAAGGAATATAAATTTGAATAAGAAATCGCTCACCTCGATCCGGGCACTTCTAATGGAACCACCACTGTTGGCCATTATTCTTGAAATTCAATATAAATTCGTTTAATTAATCTGTTTTGTCAGCAAGGCGTCACACTTAACCATCAGATCAAAAAGTTGGTTGACATGTATGTGCGACGTTGCTAACCAGTTGGGAAAACCGATCGGTTAAACGAGAAAAATGTGACTTCGTATTCAAGGAGTGTTAGCAGAACAAAAGAATGAGTGACGTCGCTACACGATCGCTCCAAACGAAGGAGGATCGACGAACTAGAGATGTTGCATTCTAACCTAACAGAGGCATTATCAAGTTGTGAACAACAAAATAGGGCTGGTTGACACGGAGAACGTAAAACCCAAATTCATACAACATAGAGTCAATATTCATGGAAATTTTAATACAAAAAAAACACATTGATACACCATATACAAATAAAATTTAATGGAAAATACTCTTGGGAATCTAAAAAGCACACCTTCGATGAGGGACTACTGAAATTTGAGGGAAAATTGAATGTTTAAAGTGATGTATGAGGTGGGCTCCATATATATAGTCGTTACGAATCGTTGGGAATTCCACCTCGGATGAAGCAACATCGCAGAGCAGTCGAAAAAACTGACATGGTGATGAGGTTGAAGCAAAGTTGACTAATCTATATGTGGGCCTCACCATTTCAACCCACAAGCATAGCAAGGGCCTATGTTTGACCAAAAAGATTGCAACGTTGCCTACCTATTGTATTTAGCGACTTATGATCGACATGTTAACGACGTCGCTTTGCATTAAAGTGGGCCTCACTATTTCGACCCACTAGAATAGCAACTGGGCCAGCGTTTGACCAAAATGAGCATAATTGACCTTAATAACGGTTAATAGTATATTAGATACTACTAATTGAAGTTTATAAATGTCTATGAACTTAATTGATGTCCAGTTAGATGAGAACCGCGACATAGAATCGCATGAAATTTCATTTTCTTGATTTTTTTAAGAAATAAAAAGATAATAGAATTCCATCCATCACAATTTTTATAGCGACAGTACATGGCCTCGCATAGATTGTAGAAGATTCCTTACAAGTATAAAAGGTTTCCTTCTAAAGAACTTGTGGAAGTATATGTGGAATAAGATTAGTTTCTTTATTACCCTCGGTAAGTATAAGTTCTACTTTGGATATCAAAGTTTATTTTTGGCCGATCGTAATCGGGTTTTGGAATGCCAATGTACATTTATAATTTTGTACTTAGGTCCCTCAGAGAGAGTGGGAGAACTTAAAATGAAAAATTGGAGATGCACTTAACCTATTCACCAATTCACGACCTCAATGCTTTGATTTGGTCATAGACGGATATTCCGGGGGTAATTGTCCGTCATTTTTGTTAGTATACCATTAATACCCTTACGATGGGCATTATGAGAACTATGGTAACTACCACATAGAATCGTATAAAATTTCATATTCTTGGTTTTTGAAGAAATAAAAATAAAATGGAATTCTATTTATCACAAATTTTAGAGCGGCGGTACATGGCCTCACATAGATTTTAGAAGATTACCTACAAGTGTAAAAGGTGTCATTCAGAAGAACTTGTGGAAGCATATGTGGAATAAGACCAGGTTATTGTTTACCCTTGGTTAGTATAAGTTCAACTTCAGATGTTAAAGTTTCTTTTTGAGCCGATCGTAATCGGGTTTGGGAATGCCAGCGTACATTTATAATTTTGTACTTAGGTCCCTCCGACAGTGTGGCAGAACTTGAAATTCAAAATTGGAGATACACTTGACCGATTCACCAATTCATGATCACAATGTTCTAATTTGATCATGGATGGATATGCCAGGGTAATCGTCTGTCATTTTTGTTAGTATTCCATTAATAACCCTTATGATAAGTGTTATGATAATGATGGGAACCACCATATAGAATCGCATGAAATTTCATATTCTTGATTTTTGAAGAAATAAAAAGATACTATATTAGAATTCTGTCCATCACAATTTTGAAAGTGACAGTACATGGGTTCGCATATATGGTAGACGATTACTTACAAGTATAAAAGGTGCCATTCAGAAGAATTTGTGGAAGTATATGTGGAATAAGACTAGATTCTTTATTACCCTCAGTTAGTATAAGTTCAATTTCGGATATCAAAGTTTCTTTTCAGGCAGATCATAATCGGGTTTGGGAATGCCAGTGTACATTTATAATTTTTCACGTAGGTCCCTCTGATAGAGTGGGAGAATTTGAAATGCAAAATTGGAGATAAAATTTTGTTGTTCACATTTTCAGAACAATGTTGTTTCCATTTGTGAATGAAAGGGTGGTCGTTAAGGGCCGCAATCTTAACAAAGAGTATTTTACTACACTTTTCCAAATTTAGATTGTGACCCAAATGTGCGATGTCACAAATTTGTTGTACTAAATGAATCCAAAAACGACCCTTATGCGATGTCGCCTGATTTGAATTTCCCAGCAGAAACCAAAATTTTGAGGCAAAAATTTGAACAAAAAATTCTCCCCCATCCATTTTTCATTTCAATAACATTCAACAACAACACACATTTCTCATTAACAACACTCCTCCTCCAAACCCAACTACACACCATCCTTTCCATTTCACACCAATAAAACCATTAAAGAACTCAGTCAATTTGCTTCTCAAAAACATCAACAAGCATACTGGATGGAGCATCTCCGGGTTTAATTATAATTGAGGTAGTTTTGCATCCATTCCATGTTCATTTCCCATCTTTATTACCATATGCCTTCTATATTTTTTTTCTTATTGATCAAAGATTGGATAATTTCATAAAGTATGATGATTGTGTAACATGTTATATAGTGTATTGTTCGTGTTTTGTAGATAATGAAAATTTTATAATGTGTGATAAAAAGCTTAGCTTAGGGCTGATTGTGGGCATTAATCTTGTTTTCGTATGGACACAATTTGAATATGCAATGTTTGTCAAAGATAATCGTCCCATACAATATTGGACCAGACGATAACCGACGTTGTAAATGCTATGAAATAATTTTCATATCTATGAATGTCTGACATCGCTCTTTAGTCGGACTTTGCAACCCCAATCTCCATTGCATGCGACGTCGCTTTCCAGCAGACCAGGTACTTTTTCCTTGCTCAAATTAACGTCGTCTGTGTATGACTATATTATTTGTACATCACTAGAAGACTGCCCAATTCTAACATATTTTTTTCTTCATGTGTATTATTTGTAATAGGACAAAGAGAGTTATCAATGGACTTTCGGCGTGCAACGTAGACAATGTAGGTTCAATACAATTAGTGCTTCAATTTCATATCAACCTCATGTATTTTGATATATTCTAACATGTATTTTCCAACATTATTCTAATTTTTTTGGTTCCTCGCATTCTCATTCTTTACGACATCCATTGCACAACTATTGATTGTCGTATGATGTGTAAAAAATGCACGAGTTGTGAAACATTTGGTAACACGTAAAGG
>JAULKJ010289660.1:0-12392 GCA_032355405.1 Rubia balearica | reverse complement strand
CTAAGTTATGAATTGAAAGACAACACAACGATCAAAGTGAAATAATTATGCTATCATGCAACAAGCTACTAAAAAGATGGTAAAATCATAATTAATAAAGCCTCGGGGTAATTGATTCCCACTTCCAAACCTCTTATAGATCCTAGACTCATTCACTCATTCATTCACATTAATTGCCTATAAGAATGTTATCATTTCCATTTGAAGATCAACATTCATTTCTTCGTAGTTAGTAATTTACAACCATTTACAAACCTCATAGATAAGCACTTTAGAAAAAAAGCCTAAAGGTATTTCATCAATGGCATTTTATACGAAGAACCATAGATTTGATAACAACTACATGCATTAAACCAAATGCCTAGCCATTTAACCAAACAAAGCATTCATTAGCCTAAGGTGAGAAGAAATTGTACACTTTCCTGACGCTTGTAGCACTTCATCATACAAGCATTTCATATTCTCAAACAACACATAGCATAAATGAAGTAATCATCAACATTATTGGCAGAATAAATGCCTCACAACAAATGCTCATGAAAGAGTAAAATGAAGTCTCACTACATTGGTTTGGAAGCTTCAATCAATTTCTCCCGAGTGATAAGTTTAGCTAACACAAACCATACTAACATTCATGGATAAATTCATACTTAAAAAAATGAAAGAAAAACACAAATTAGGGTTCTTGAGAAGGGTAATCCGACCAAAGAGAGATGATATGACGTGGGTGGAAAAAATGGCTTTTATAGACAAGTGAAAAGGAAAAAAGAAGAAAAAGAGAAAAATTGCAGCAGGTGTCGCTCAGGCAAAAAAGGCTTCGCTCGAGCGAGCTGCCTATTTTCACCTTTCTTTGTTTCGATGATTCTTTGCTTTTTCGCCTTGCCTTCTTGCTTTCCTTCAAATCTTTGATTCTTCTTGTCTTCTATCTTCAATACCTTTTGTCAATGGCTGAAATCTTCAATATCTTTCCTTGTCACACAAAACTCCACAGAAGAGGTATAAGAGCATAAAACTTGCTCTTAACTCTCATAAGTGAATTTCTAGGCAAAACTAAAAAGTTAGAGCACAAAAGTCAAGAGAGGTGAGTCCAAAATGTCCTAAAACTACTACATAAATGAACACATCAGTCGGTCGGCGATAGAGCTGGGCGATGGTCTCGAGCACTGGTCGCAGTCAGCGGTGGGTATTTTGGCGATGGAAGGGGAACTTTAGGCATCGAGGTTTTGTTTGACATCTGCGATAGTAATACCAGCAGTGAGGTGGCTGCACTGCTAGTATGCACTGAAGGAGCTGATTGTGGAATGGTAGATGGCACAGCGTACATAAACTTGTCTTCATAAAAATTAGTATCCCAACTATTGAAGAAGGTACTGGATTCCAAATCGTAAAGTCGATATTCTTTCTTTGTGGCTGGATACCTAAGGAAAAAACATTGGTGACTTCTTGGAGCAAAATTTTCACGATATCCACAAAAGCTTGTAATTTGAAATGCGTCCATAGAATAACTCAAACGGCATACAACTATTGAGTTATTTTTTTTGGCATCTGGTTAATCAAATATACAGTTGTAAGAACACATTCTCCCCCAAAATTCAATAGGTGGATTAGCCTGTAAAATTCAATAGGTGGAGCCACATTTAACAATAGGTGGAGCCACATTTAACAAATGGAGATGCTTGTGCTAAACCCGACCATTCTGTTGTGATGGATCAATAATAGATGTCTAAAAAATAATCCTGGATTCGGCAAAGTATGATCTCAAAGGTTGAAATTATGTACCATTATCAGCACAGACTCGACGAACTGTGCGCCCTAACTGGTTCTTGATTTAAGCACAAAATTCTATAAATCTAGAAGCTTCATCTGACTTAGAAGCTAATAAATAAACCCAAAAAGCTCGGGAATAATCATCAACTATAGTTAAAAAATAAAATGCACCACTAGAAGATGGTATGCTATAAGGCCTCCAAATAATGAATTAATTCAAATAAAGAACTAGCATCCGAAGAGCTCAAAGAAAAAAATATGCCTAGTATGTTTTGCTCTATGATACACAGAGCAAGGTATAGAAGTATTATTTGTGCTAAAATTAAGAGTGGGAATAGAAGAAAACATTGTAGAAGATGGATGACCAAGACGTTGATGCTTTATATCAGATGTAGAAACTGCAACAACTGTCGGAGTTGACTGCGGGATATGAGAACGAACACGTATTTCTAGCAGACAAATCCAATAAACCCTCCTGCTATTCACCCACACCAATCAAAGTTCTCATATTGATTTTCTGTAAAATTCAATATTTTTCTGTATAGCTAGGCATTTTAAGGCAGACAACAATATAGAGTATGATAATAGGTTGCATAGTAGTGTAGGTATATAAAGCACATGAGTAAGATGATATGTCCAAAATGCAAAGAACCATATTGCATAGCAGATGACAAAGATCCATCTAGCAGTAGAATGTTAATAGAATAGTTAGCAGTAGTAATGTCAATCAAAGAACCTTTGTCACCAGTCATATGATATGAGGCTCCCGAATCAGGAATCCATGGTAAAATATGCTTACTTGACCCATGGCCAGAAGAGTAATTTAACTGATTAAATAAAAATAATGGCAGAAATCAGATCAGGCAGGGGCACTGGAGGTCGCAGATGCAAATCCTGACATTGATGGGATGTCGCCGATGAAAGTAGCCATAACATAATTTATTTATGTTATTTGATATATTAATAAATAAATAAATAAATAAAACTTCTTGAGGAGAGAAACCAATACGGAGGAAATGGAAATAAGGTGGATCAGGCACTTATAACCATGCACTGAGAATAAGCAACACGCCTCGAAAATCACACGTGTAAACACATGCTAATGAAAGGGGGAGTGCGTTTCTATCAAACACGCGTGACTGCATGTCCTTTCTAGCCAGTTGCGCACGTGGATCTCACATGTGCTTTGTCTTTTGGAATGGGTGGCTGCACTGAGTCGAACGAGAGCACCAGAAAGGAAGGCTCGGAAGTTGACACTGATGAAAATCTGAGCTTGAACATGGAGTACCGGCTGGTTGATGAAGAAAAAAATATAGCACCAAAGAAGCAGCTTCTCAGTGGCATAAACTGAAGCGAATCTATCACCGGAGAAACAGCTCATTGGTGGCGGAAAGGAATCTAAGCTGGCATCGGAGAAGCTGGGTTTGGAGGGCAAGGACAAACCTGACAGCTGGGTGAAAAGGCAAAGACTAATCGGAGAGCTAGACAGAAATGGTTTTTTAAAATGGCGGAAAGTTAGCTCGGATCGAGGGTGCGCGAAGGTCTCACGTGGATGACAATTGCAGCGATTGCTGAAATTTACGGTTTTAGGTTTAAGTATTTCTGGACCTAATGCCATGTAGAAAATAAGGGTGATAATTGTGTTTTTTTATTCATGACTTGGGGTACATTATATAGAGGTACGAAAGACCTATACAGAAAAAGAAATATAATCTAATTACAATTATATGTAACGTTTATATTTTTTTAACACAACTTTATGAGAACAATAATTCCACCGAATAGAATCAAATAAAATTTCTTGTACCATGTTCTTTAAGAAATAAAAACATAACAAAATTCCGTCCATAATTTCTAAAAAAGTGCTAGTACATGGTCTACCGTATATTGTAGATGGTTACTCATAAGTATATATAGAAGGATCATTTGGGAAGATTTGCTCAAAGTGTATTTGTGGGTAAGGCCAGTATCTCTAATACCAACTTCATGTATAAGCAGTGGTTTACTAAGATTATTTTCGGGAATATTGTAATTGATTTTGGAACTACCGGTGATTTTTTATTTTATCTTTGCACTCAAGTCCCCACAATAAATTGGGAGAAGTCTAAATCCAAAATTGGGGATAAGAATTTGTTATTCACACATACAGGAGTATTTTGTTCCCATTTGGCATGAACAGATCGTCAGAAGGTCCCGCAATCTTAACAATGAGTTTTGTACGACAATTTTCAAAAATTATACTTTGTCCCATATAAACGACATTGCATACGGTTTGCATACACCGAACCATTGATCGACACTAAATTGACATCGGTCAAAATAAAATTTATAGTGGGAAACGAAATTTGAAGCTAAAATTTTGAACAAATTCCACCTCCCCCCTAACCAACTCATTTATATCACATTCAGCAACAAGAACCATTAATTTCTCCTCTCTAAAACACTTCCTTCTACCCCAACTCCATACCTTTCTCTCCATTCACAACATTTCAACTATTCAAGAACCCAATCTACTCTCTTCTCCCAAACATTAACAGGTATCCTAGGATGGAGCATGTCCGGGTTCTAATTAATTGAGGTAGTTTTCCCTTCCATGTTCATTAAGCAATTTTATGAACATACCTCCTACATGTTTTTTTGTACATTGAACAATGATTGAATATTTTAATTTTGTATGTGTATTACGTTACATGTTATATATTATATATTGATTGTCTTCCCAATATCATGCCATGTTTGTAAGGAGTGAGAAAAAAGGTTGATATTAGGGTTGATTGTGTAAAATAATCAAATTTTAGTATGAACACGGGTTGAATGTCTGTCGTCGGTCAGTGCATCATCAAGTATGAGCCATGACCAAATGGTTACCAATGTTGCATTTGGCAGGAACTGACTGGAACACATATAAATATCCGACGTCGCTCGTTATTCGGACATTGCTACTTCGGTCATTTCACCTTGCGACGTACAATTCCTGCAGTCCATGTTATGATTTATGTCGTACTCTCTCAGCTTTATTATTTGTAGATCCATTGTTACATGTGTATCTGCTGTAATTGGATAATGCGAGTTAGTGATAAACTTTCGGCACAAATTTTTCATTTTGGCAGTCTCCCTTCAATTGCTAATATAGGACAAAGTACGCAAGGAAGAATCAATTCAATTAGTCTATCATTTCACAGCAAACTTTTGTATTTTAATATATTGGTAATTTCAGTTTTTGTAATTAAAATGCAAGTGCTATCGACCAACGATTTTTTGTGTCATCAAATATTAAATATTTTAATACTGTATGAAAAACAATGTCTAACCGATTCATTTACAACATCATATAGTTTCCCAGTCCGTTTGATGCCTGACCAACGTCGCATGAACTTGCAACTATTTTTTACAATGTTGGTCTCAGAATACGATGTCATATTAATCACCATTCCACTTCAGCGAGCAAGTCATTGTTTATGATCCGATACATCCTTTTTTATATGACCGATGTCGACTAGGAGACATCGCAAATTTTCCTAACCCATTGTGTACTTTCATGCTTTTCATGATGTCACTTTTATGTGGATGCTGACGTCACTTCTTGAGATGTCAAAAGTATGAAATACCATGGTCGGCCTACTTTCAACGACCAACATCGGTCACAAAATCTACCGACATCTTTTAAAAACTGAGGTAAAAGGTTTTTTTACCTCGGTTTTGAACGGGGGTAAAAAACATACCTATTACTCCGACTTTTTTACCTCGATTCTTTTAGGACAGAAAACTGAGGCAAAAGGTCTTGTTTAAGAAACAACAACTCCCCCCCCCCCAATTTTCTCTTCTCCCGGAAAACATACTTGGTGACGATTGTGTGTGAACTTTGCAAAGGTATCCTTTAAACCCCCAGGTATCTGTGGACGACACCCTAACTTATCGCTATCTACTTCTTTATATTTGTCTTATTATCTTCATCTCGTAGTTTATATTTTCATGTTCGTAGTTTGTTAGGTGAAATATTTTACAAAACAAAACCCCCCATTTTCACTAATCCCGACACACACACTTGGTGATGATTTTGTGTGAACTTTCCAAATCTATCCTTTAAACCCCTAGGTCTCTATGGACGACACCCTAACTTACCGCTATCTACTTCTTAATAGTTAAAAATGACTGAGGGAGCATCAATATAAATCTCATCCTTGACTGTGACCTTATGGTTATTTAACAACGCCTGCAGGGTTATTTTGGCTTTCTAATGGGGCGTGGTCAGTGATGGTCTTTCGCTCCGATTGTGGACGAACCATGAATCTACCAACATGTGCACCACCATATAGCTATATGAAATGTTCCTCCTAGGTTGTAGTGGTGAGCATGTTAGCTTCCTCCAACATTTCAATGGTGTATTGCATTCCCGTATGATCACCTCCCGCTTTACCACCACCTAAGTAGGCGTGACCCAAATGTTGAGCCAACAAGCTAACCATTCGACCCATTGGGATTCTTTCGGCTCTTTTTTTTGCTTGATACAAGCACTCCACGAAAATCTCAACTATATTCAGGTAGGAGTTTTCTTCCGGAGTAATGGCCCAAAGTTGCTCCAAGGTTCTCTTACAAACAAATTTGGTCATAAGTATTGTCCTCTTTGGTGCCGTTCAGTTCTTCAATCTCTGGATCGTACTTTAAGTGATGCGTCTTAGTCCCATGAACTTATCCGGTGTAGTGGAAGCGATAACCACAGCTTGAGTAGACCCAACTCTCCCAACTCAGGTTGAGCTACCTTTCCCCACTCGGGACGAATTATCATTCTCAATGCGGCTTCTCTATGGACCTATTATCACACAAAAAACATAACAGAGGGTGAAAGCAAGATAATATTTCAAAGAAAAGATCCAATAAAAATTCTTGAAGCAAAGATTATACTTTTAGTATTACAACCTAAGCCTCATGCCACAAGTACAAAAACTACTCCTACATTCCTTCCACACTTAAGGTAACATGCAAGATCAAAATAACCACATTCAAATACATATCTATCATGTTTTTGAAAATACAAAAATGCCACCCTTCATAACAATGCAACCAAAAAAAAGAAGTTGAAAAATTAAATATTTTACCTGGATTTGGACTTGGAGAATTGAGAACCCAAAAGAAATGCAATATTTTCCTTCCTTTTGCAATAATGTCCAAATATAAGTGTATAGTGTTTGATCTTGGCGATTAAGGATGTGGTTTTATGAAATTCATGTGAAAGAGTGATACGGGAGCGTTATTGGTTTGAGATTTGAATTCTTTTGGGTAAGGTGGTTTCTTGTGCAGAGAGGACTAGGTGAATGTCGTTATAGTGAAGAGAAAGAGTAAGACGAAGGGACAAAAAATAAGGAGATCAAATTTGTAGCAGCATTGGTTGAAGTCTGATCTGTGTCAGTGGTCAGAAACTACCAAAGGAGTTACAGCTGCAGTGCCATGTGGCAAGGATAGATTGGGATCAGAGTTTGCTAAGCTGGATCCTGAGGCACGGTCCCTGTAATATGGCAATTCTCCATGCCCTATGAATATCTTCAAAATGATTCACCAGACACGTTCCTTGTTGTACCCATATTTAATTGGCATGAACCGTGTTCCACGATCTGACCTGGGTTTTTTAGGCCATTTCCTTTCCTTCTTAGCCTATTCCTCAATCTTCAATCACCAAAAACAACACTTTTATTCTCTTGAAATTCAACACAAATCTCTTCCTAAAACACACAAAAACACAAACAAAAACAAACTACTAGCACATAATCTATAAAATGAAAATCATCGTATATTTACTATCGTCTCCATGACTTACTTCTAACATTCATTAATCGATCAAATAAACCCTACTGTGGGGTTTCTAGAGTCACTATCCGCAACTCTACCTACAATGGCAACATTGTGGAGAGGTCTCCACACATGGTCATTCTTACCTTGCACCTAAAATTATTTGATACACCTTTCACCGCGGGCGTGGGTAAATAAACCACGGGCCTAAGGAAGTTAATAATAAGATAATTTCTTAGTGTTTTCCCTTACTCACTTCTAACTACTAAAAAGTAGATGGTGGTAAGTTAGGGTGTCATCCATAGAGACTTAGGGGTTTATGGGATAGCTTCACAAAGTTCACACACAAGCTTCACCAAGTGTGTGTTTCAGGAGTAAAGAAAATGGAAGTCTTTGTTTTGAAAGAATTAGGCTAACAAACTACGAGCATAAACTATAAATACGAGATAAAGATAATATAAATGAGACTTAGGGGAATTTTAATAATGTGATTAAATATAAAATTTAATCCTTGACCCCTATCGACATATAAGACATATAATTCTATTTAATGTTATATCAAACAATGCAAAGACGTTGATTTTCCGTGAACTCCCTTGGTTTGTGACCTGTACTCGTGGGGTCATTTTAATTATCCCGCGGGCTTGGTGGTCAAAGATAAAAAATTTGTTGATTCTGTACTCGCTCTTAACTCTGAAAATATAGCTAGTGGTTTGTCCAGGTGTCGTCCACAAGGATACTAGTTTCTGAGTTTAGCCACATAGAACTAACTATCATATGTCAGGAATAACTAGTAATAACAAAGAGAATGTGTGAGGGTAAGGGTTTGTATGAACTAACAACTACGAGCATGTAAGTAAAAACACTATGAACTTTTAAAAAACTAATCTTGGGGGTTATTTGCATCACATGATTGACGTAAAGACTTCATCCTAGACTTAAGCAACTATTCACATATTTTCATGTTATATCACATAGTGTGGAGAAGTTAATTCCCCGAGAAGTCCTATTGTGTGTCACTCAACTAGTTCTGCCCCCTCCTATACATCTAACCTCCTCTGTAACTTGATAGGGGTGCACTTCACTCATGGGGACAGCCTAAAGAAACTAAGCGTTTCGTAGGTTGCAACATTTAGATATAGGAGTGAAGAACCTCGATCTCCAATATGAGAACCCATCCTAAACCTCAAAAGGAAGATAACTTCAACACCTCGTGATAACTCTAGATTTTGTGCCACCCTAGTTGCTCCAAACTAAAAAATGCTCATTTATCGGGGTAAGCCAGGGTTTCCCCCTTTAGGATTTTAATAACATCAACTCGGTAGGTCTGATGCTTCTAATAGGCAATTACTCACATGACTAGCCAATCAAATTATTGTCTATTATCATCTCGACCCTTATAAGAGGAATCTAGTGCAAAAATTCTCTCGATACTCACAAGACATCCATAGTGGCAATAATCCAACACTCTCAAATTATAATTTAAATCCTAGCATGATATCATACAAGAAATAAATCAAGGGTGTATCTAAACATATTTCATAGCATGAATAATAATAATAAATTGAACTACAAATTAAATACGATATTTATAACATAGAAAACTAGGATGAATCTAAAGAGTCTTTCAAATCCATGTCAATCATGCTTACAAATAACTACCCCAAGAAATAAAACTACTCGACTAACATTAAATCCATGGAAATTATAGGAATAAATACGATGAATCTAAGGAGTAAATGAAGAGAGAAGAGAGAAAGCCCTTGAATGGATTCTCCTAGCCTTCTTTCCTACCTAACACACCAAAACAAAACTAACTATTTCCTTCAATCCTAGTGATGGGACGTCAAATGCATGTATTTCCTAAAGCATTTAGCAATTCTTTTGTTAGCTTTTGTGTTGTAGATTTCTAGATTTAGTGAAGTTTACATTACAAGGGTTTTAGATGACCATTTTCGTCGTATCTAAATTCCTCATTTTGTAACTTACTTTAGATCTAATGGATTCTATTTCCCTAAGAGCATCTAGATCCATTTTTGTGAGATTTTATTTCTAGATTGCTCGCAGGCACTCCAGACTGTTTAGAAGGCCATACCCAAGAATGGTAGTACTTTTACCTCACTACAAGGAAACACACCTATTACTCCGCCCATTTTACCTTAATTTTTTGCCTTTGACCAAATAACTGAGGTAAAAGGTTCTTTTACCTCGGTTCACTTTTTTTTTAGAAGTAAAAAATATTATTTACCCCGGTTATAAAAAATTTGGGTAAATAATATATTTTTACCACAGTTGTATGGTAGTCGAGGTAAATGTTAATTTAATCCGAGGTAAATAGTTTAACCAAGGTCGGTGCAACGTCGATAACATGTGTCTGTCTAAGCAGAACTATTCATTCATTAGGTACGCGACATCGCATGACTATTTGGTTTAACCGAATGTATCATGACTCTGAGAAGCGAAGTCTCTGACCAAAGTCAAACATGAATTCCAAAATCTTCTTTTGCATTCAATGTGTCTTTACAAGATCCAATGCCTCATTGTTGATGGTGGGAAATATAGGGATGTGGGTTGTGATTTAACTCTTCACTCTAGTAGCAAGTAAGTATTTCATTCCTAAATTTGTATTTTCATCTTCAAATTTGGGTTATAAGTTAGTTCAATTAATATGAGAGGATGTGTTTAAGTATGAGTTGATTGAATGTAGGCATTGCATAATTATATATGGTGGATGTCATGGGAGCATGATAATGAAGGTTTTCATTGAAACACACACCCACATATATACATATATGTGTGTGTGTGTGTATATATATATATATGTATATGAGTGTTGTTATTCCAATCAATATGCATATCTTATGAATCCATTTATTGAATGAATGTAAGTGTATGTACTTGTTCCTAAGATATGATACTTAACAATGTGTACTTAAACTGTTGTAATAAGTAGAAATGTCCATGGACAAAACCCATTGTTTTGACGAAGATAGAACAAGTGAGGAATATCAACCTTTTGTAAATAAGTTTATTAAATATGCATTCAAGAATGCCTAGAAGGAGAATTTTTCTTATGTGTATTGTCCCTGTAAGAAGTGCCAAAACACCGTTATTCATGAAGATGCTATTGGTTTGAAGGATGACTTGTTTATATAATGTTTTGATCCATCATACAAAATTTGGTTCTGGAATGGGGAGAACGTGGATGATCATACTAGAAATCAAGTAGATCAGCCCGAGAAAGATGATAGGATGGATGAGTTAGTTGAAGAGATTGTTAAGAATTATAGTGGCAATCCTAACAGACTTTCAGACTTGTACGGACATAATGAAACACTTTTATACCATAGATGCCCTGAAGGAATGACAATATTGAAGGCTACATTGCATTTTATGAAACCTAAGTATTCCTATAGTGATATTGGTTTCTTCGCTTTGTTGAAAGTCTTGCAGGAAATGCTTCTGGTTGGCAATAGAATACTGCAGACGGTACATGAGGCGAAGAAGGTACTATGTTCAATGGGCATGGATTATGAAAAAATTCATGCCTATCAGAACGATTGTATCTTATATAGGGGCAATCACTTGAATGCAGAGGTATGCCCGAAATGCATGGTATCTACCTATCATTCCTTGGTTAAGACGAGTGTTTGCCAACCCTGATAATGCAAAAAAAAATTGAGTTGGCATACAGATTAGACAGTGGTTGATCATGAAGTCATTAGTCATTCGGCGGATGGTGATCAGTGGAAGAAGATAGATGTGGAATTTCCTATCTTTGGGAAAGAGCCACATAAATTGAGGCTTGGTTTATGCACAGATGGAATAAAATCATTCGGTAATATGAGCAACAATCATAGTTCGTGGTCGGTGATGGTAGTGATTTACAAATTGCCCCCATGGTTATGCATGAAAAGGAAATACATTATGTTATCCCTATTGATTTCCGGTTCTAAGCAACCGGGGAACGACATCGATGTGTTCCTATCCCCCTTGGTGGATGACCTTAAGAAGCTTTGGGAGTCTGGCATACGCATGTATGATGGTTTTCGAAAGGAGTCGTTTGATTTGAAAGCCTTGTTGTTATGCACTGTTACCGACTTTCCTGCATATGGAAACTTGTCTGGATATTCAGTTAAGGGTCTTTTTTATTGGCCCATTTTTTTGGAAGGAACTGAATATTGTCAGTTGAGGCATGGAAGCAAGACTATGTATCTTGAGCACCAGAGATGGCTTCCAACAACTCATCGGTGGAGGAATAGGCTCACTAAATTCAATAGAAAGGTTGAGTTGGCACCTCCTCCTCCCGTATTAACAAGTGCGCTAATATCGAACTTGTTGCATAATTTTTGAAATAAAATTGGCAAGAGGAAGAGGAAACCGAAGGTTGCCGGCAGTAGGAAGAAACATTTAATTTTTTTTTGAATTTACTGTATTGGGAGTCCCTTGACGTGCGACACTGTTTAAACGTGATACATATTGAAAATAATGCATGTGATAGTTTGGCTGGTACTTTGATGAATATCCTGGGTAAGACAAAGGATGGAGCAAAGTCAAGGAAAGATAAGGTGGATATGGGAATTAGATCAGAATTGGCTCCTGAGGAGCGAGATTGAAGACGTTTTTGCCCGCTGCTTGTTACACACTTTCAAAAGGTGAGAAAGAGTTGATATGTTCTAGCCTCAAAAGTATGGTTTTCCTGATGGGCTACTCTTCTGGGGTTAGCAATTTAGTATCTGATGAGGGATTGAGATTGGGTAATATGAAATCTCACGAGTTAGAGATGCAGGAGGAAATAGTAATCTTGTTGTGTGAGTTAGAGATGTATTTCCCTTCTTCAT
>JAULKJ010289652.1:0-12392 GCA_032355405.1 Rubia balearica | reverse complement strand
CCGGAAGATGTTGGCGATACTTCAAGACCAAGAAAGTAATGAAGAGCACACAAGTCCTTGATAGCAAACTCTTTGTGGGCCCGATCAATGTACTGACAAAGAAGCGTCGAATCATTCCCAGTGAGAATGATTTCATCGACATAAATAAGTAGATAAAGCAGTGATGAACCCCTCGAAAGAACAAACAAGGATGCGTCGGCAAAGCTGCACTGAAATCCAAGCTGCAACAGATAAGTGTTGAACCGCTGAAACCAAGCTCGGGCCTTCTTCTTGAGACTATAAATCACCTTTCGCAAGCGACACATATACTCAGGATAAACCGGATCCTTATAGCCAACAGGCTACGCCATGTAGACCGGGACATCAAGAACACCATTAAGAAATACATTCTTGACATCCAACTGATGAAGTGGCAAAGAACGCATCGTCGCAATGGCTAGAATTGTCCGAACGGTGGAAGCTTTGACCACAGGGTTGAAAGTATGGTCCAAATCAAAACCTAGAATCTGCGATAACCCCTGTGCAACAAGATGGGCCTTATGACAATCAATTGTACCATCTAGATGATACTTCAACCAAAAACCCATTTGGAGCCAGCCACGTTGACATCCGATGGTCGTGGAACAAGATCCCAAGTGTGCTGCTCTCGAAAAGCCAAAAACTTAGCATTCATAGAAGACACCCATGCAGGGTCCTTGAGAGCTGTACGACAATCAGTGGGCTCCGACTGGGCCAAGAGAGCAGTAAGTAAACCATGCGCCATAATGTCTGAATAATGACGACACTGAATGGCACCAGTAACATATATGGTACTCATCCGATGTGTGTGCGCCCGTGGAGGAGAAGCCAGTGGCAGCGAAAGCTCAGGACAGGCCGGTGGACTGGTGGCGATTAAGGAGACCATCGGGCTAGGCGGCGGGTGAACTGGTAAAGCAAGTGGAACCGGTATAGTTGAGGCAGAGGCTAAAGAACAAATAGTAAATGGAGCAGGTGACGATGGTAGAGAAACCAGCGGAGAAGCAGATACAATGCTATCGGGATCTATAAAAGTCGAGACATCCGCTATTGATAAGGCAGAACCCATCGCCGAAGAAGAAGCAAAGGGAAAATACATGTCATCAAATCTGGCATGGGAGTGACATAAACCTTGCTCGTAGAAGGGTCAAAACATCGAAAGCCCTTGTATTGAGAGCTATAGCCAAGAAAAACACAAGGAATACTCCGTGGAGCAAGCTTATGAGCCACAAAAGTACGTACAAAGGGATAAACCCGACACCTAAATGGATGAAAGTTTGAGTAGTCAGGAGGACGACCATATAGAAAAGCGAAAGGAGAAGCCCCTTGTAGGACCGGCATAGGTAACCGGTTAATCGTGTAGACAACAGTAGAAAAAGCATCGTCCCAATGTGAAAGAGGCATGTGCGAATAAAAATGAGGGTGAGGCCCATTTCTGTGACATGTCGGTGTTTACGCTCAGCTCGACCATTCTGTTCCGGTGTAGATGGACACAAAAGCTGATGATGAATTCCCTTAACAGCAAAATGGGAATGCAGACGAATGTTGGTAAACTCAGTGCCACCGTGACTCTGAAAGACCTTAATTTTGGATGAAACTAATTTTCGACGAAAGCTTCAAACTGTAAGTAAGTGTCAACAAAATCCGACTTGCGACTAAGTGGAAATAACCAAGTGAAGCAGGAGAAATCATCCATAAACAAGGCATAATAAGAAAAACCATTCGATGATAAAACTGGGGAAGGGCCCTACAAATCATAATGTATCAAGTTAAGTACGTGCACAACACGTTTATGATTCTCAACAAAAGCCAACCTTTGACCTTTCGCCATAACACAAGGGGCGCAGGTATGAGGTTTAGGAAATAAAGAGGAAAGCGAAAGTAAACCAGACTTCTGCAAGCTGGAAACAGTTACCGGTAAGTGGCCAAGCCGAGCATGCCAAAGCTCGTAAGATGCCCATCCTTTATTCTGCTGCAAAAAGGAAAATAATGTCGATTCACCTCTGTCCAAGATGTAAAGACCACCCTCACTAGCGACCTCATTGTGGCCCCTGCCCATGACTGCCTTGGTAACTTTGTTCTGAATGACAAAGTTGTGATCATCAAAAGTAACAAAAATATTCAAATCTCTGGTCAGCTTACTAATGGACAACAGATTATTAGTAATCTCAGGAACAACCAGAACATCAATCAAACATAAATTATCATAAATCTGAGAATCACCAACATGAGATATCGGAATAGCAGCACCATTACCAACAGAAACAAGATAATTACCAGAGTAAAGGGTGACACTCTCCAGACTAGAGGTGGAAGACGCCATATGAGTAGTCGTGCCAGAATCAATGTACCAGTCTGAAGTGCGAGTGGATGGATCTATCTGCACGGACCGCTAAAATTTTCCAGTCAAGTGAGTCAAGTCTATACGATGAGTTTGAGAACCAGTCTGTGCAAGCATCCTGTAACTAGTCACATCATAGTGACCGGGACGACCACACCAAGTGCAGTGCGGCCGTCCACGACCAACTCCAGCCGAGAAAACGTCGGACCTACCACCGCCACGACGCCTGCCGAAACGTCCTCCTCTGGTGACGCTTGAACTGTACACACCGCCGCCCCTCGCCGGCGCATGATCCCACGCGTGAATGACCGGGGGGTTTCGCCTGCTGTAAATGCGGCTGGCCCAGTAGCAGGAGCAGAATGTCCCTGTAAATTTTTCAAAAAGGCTTCGTGGTTCTTTGGACGTGAGAAAACATCAACATATAACAGAGCGGGCGATAAATTAATTAATGGTACAGAAAAATCCTTAAATTTTATATCATGAGTAGTTAAGAACCATATAATCTGATCATCAATTGACACATGAGAACCCATCATAGACAACTACTAAAAATATCCTTAAATTTAAGGTGAAGATCATGAACTATACCAGTATTACGTATACCGTGGGCATCGGCACGAAGACAGAGAATGGTTGAGGAACTACTGTTATGATAAATGGCCTGAAGACTATGCCAAATCTCCTTTGACGTTGCGTAGTCAGGGATTTCTGCCAAAAGCTTCCGGCGTGAGAGAGGAGAAAAGAAGATTGCACACACGTTGATCTTCATCGACCCATTGATCATATTCTGATTTAGCCTTCAGGTAGGCCTCCATTGGGTCGGCCTTCACACAACCGCAAGCAGGAGTGGCGCCGGCGGCCTGAGCATAGGAAAGAGAGGAGGCGCTGCCATCTTCAGGAGGAGTGGGGAGCTGCGGACATGGTTTAGTGCCATCGAGAAAACTAAACAACTTTTGAGGTTTAAGAACATAACTAATCTGACGCTTCCACAATAAATAATTTGTCGATGACAATTTGATAGTCATCATGTGGAGCAAGGTAGTATAGGATAATTTTTCTTCAGACATGATGACAGAAGAAAAAAATAATCACGAAGAAGATGATGGATAGGAGAGGCGGCGGCCAAAGGGAGAAGAGGAGGGGAGGCTGACTGAAAAAAAGGGTTTAGGAATTTTTGAAAGATTTGGACCAGATTTGCTCTGATACCATGATAGATTGATTGTCGTAACCAAATGTTGTATTACTGACAAGAATAAATATAGCATAATAAGGAAATCTAGTACAACTAGAACTCTAGTCTAGTCATCAAGATAAGACCAAATCTAATCAGAAACATGATTGATTCTAACAGTATAGATTGTAAAAACTCATAGATATATGAATGTGAAAATTGTCGTGTAACATCTTACTACATTCATCGTAACCTATATTTTTAGAATATTTATTTTTCATAATTTTCTACTATACGTAATTTAATATATTAAACTTTTAATAATGTCTATAAATAGTTGAAAAATGATAAGTAAGGCACCTATGGAAGGACAGTGAAAGTAACATATTTTGAAAAATAGGGATGACCAACTTATACTTCGCTCGCCTTATGTTTTTAACTACTCCCTCCGTCCCAGAGAAAATGACACATTTACTTTTTCACGGTGTTCAATGGTCATGTTTGACCAACTATATCTCTAACTACACACAATAATTTTGCACAAAAATTTGATATTTAGAAAATAAATGTTAAGACGAATTTAACAATATTTCGCATGATATTTTTATTTTATATATATTAATATATAATTAGGGTTAAAGTTTGTAAGATTTGACTTGGAAAAAGTACGGCGGGAGTGAAAGAAGGATAATAGTTGGTGATTGTGCATTAACTATAGAAGATTGAATGACCTCGGAGTGACGGACAAACTCCCACTTCCCACTATAGGGATGACCAACTTATCTTCTCTAAGTCAGGTTATCATCAAATTGGAGTAAGGAGAAGATATTCCAAAAACTGCTTTCCAAACATATTATGGTCATTTTGAATTCTTTGTTATGCCATACGGTTTAACCAATGCACCAACTACTTTTCAAACTTTAATGAATTAGGTTTTTAGAAATTTTTTGACGAATTTTGTGTTGTTCTTTTGGTGATATTTCTTTAAAAATATGCATTGGGTTGGATAGAGGAAGCTACTGCACCCTTCATTAAGCTCAAGGAAGCAATAATAAACTGCTGCCATCTACTTATGATGCTAGATCGCTCAAAACCTTTCATTACTGAGACAAATGGCAATGCAACAAAACCAAGTCATAGTTGAATCATTATAGATGTATGCCTCTTTTCTGTTAACAAACTCATTCCAATCTGCTCCTCTCAGGACCCTTCTACATAGTTTATCTGTATTTCAATTTAGTACAATTCAGAAATTCAATTGGATGCAATTTAGATTAATTTTGTCATGTTATTACTATTTTCAATATACTTAGGCCATGTTCTCCAAAACTTATCTGCATTTTAGTTCAGTTCAATTCAATTCATCAGCGGGATTTTGATTTGATGCAATTTAGATGAATTTAGTCATTTTATTACTATTTTCAATAATTCTCCAAAATTTATCTGCACCTCAGTTCAGTACAATTCAATTCAATTCAAGAAACAGTTGATTTGATAAAATTTAGCTTGATTTAGGCATATTATTACTATTTTTCAATACTTTTATATTAAGTTCATTTCAATTCACTTAGTTCAGAAGAACAAAATCTCATTCTTAAGTAAATATCTTATTTCTAACAAACATACAACTTACAAAGGAGAAACGTCAAATTCAATATTTGCTATTATAATACCAATTATAATTTAAATGAATCTTCTAACTAAAAACTGTTGGCAAAAGTTATGGGAATGACCGTCTTTCTATAGGCATATGGAAAGATGTGGTTGAATTAAAATAATAAAAAACAAAAGATTTTAGTTGCAATGTAAAATTTTTACTATGCAACGTGCAGTAGTTATAAGTTTATGACCCAATTAATTCAAGCTAAAAAATTTATCTTAATTTCTAATCTTTACAATTTAAACCTTGATTTTCCCATAATTAATAGAAAGATCGTTTTCAAGAGGTAGATTCAAAACCGTTAGTACTACGGAATCTTGTAAGAAAAATATGGTCACAAAGCAATAGAAACATACTCTATAGTCTCTCCTTTCATACTATTCTTCACTCTTTCAATATCGCAATTTTAATAAATATATAAATAATAATATTATCGTATAGTAATAGATATAAAAATTCTTTATGAATTATATTTTTAAACATTAATTTTCTTAAAATTTATTATATATCTATAAATTTGTTATCAAATATATATGATAAATTTTGAAAAAATCGTCTTTTCATAGGCATGAGTTTATGATAATATGAAGTTATGAGTATATACTTTACAGTAACTGCAAGTGAAAGATTGAGTTTTGGATTCAAACATTACATATTTAGAGTAAAACATATAAACATATAAATTGTAGGCGTGTGAGTTTATCCAAATAGTTTATAACCCGAATTTGACCAAATTTTAATTGTTTCAACACACAATTTTTTTAAAATCTTTTTATGCTAAAATTGCACTTGAATCCCTGATAAATCCATAGATTATGGAAACATCGTCTTTTAACAGTCGAACTCAATATTTTTTTTAAATTAATTGAAAAGAGAGAAGTAAATAATGATAGTAAATTATATTGCATCCTTGGGATATCATAATTAAAAGTATGGTATCCCGAGAGGCAACGACGGAACTAGGGGGGTTGAGTAGGAGCGGCCGCCTTGGTTAAGTTCTTGTGATGAAGGGAGTATTATTCATCCCCGCTCTTTTAGCTCTGGCTAGTAAAAATCAGTGAGAAGAGTATTGAGCTCCGCCTAGGTTATGATTTCAGCAACTGACGGACCAAGATAGTATAGGGAATCGATGAAAAGAAGAGTTCGTAAATGTCGGGCCGATGATGGAATTGCAGTGGTGAAAGGAAGAAAAAGATGAAAGGAGAAGATGATTTAGCCTATAGCGAGAGTTGGGCCGATTAAAACTTTAAAATAAATTTTGGGCTTTGAGTCCTTAACTAATAGGCCCAATTTCCTAACAATGACTTTTCTACTTGAAAATGTTGTATTTTATTCAAACGCATATTGCTAATTATGGCATCTTGGATAAACTCTATCTTTCAAACATACTTGGTCCAGTATTTATTTAAGGAGGGTAATAAACAAATATAACCCCATGTATTTGAGAAAGTGTAAATATAACCCTGAGATAATTTTTAGTGCAAATATAACCCTAACTAATTGAAGAAAGTGCACATATAACCTTTTGATGAGAATTCCGCCGGACCGTCGGAAAAACATAATTTTCCGGCTACCCGCGGTGGTCTGGTGGTGGTCCGGCTTAAAGTTATCGGGCATGGTTATATTTGCACTTTATCTCATTATGTAGGGTTATATCTGCACATTCGAAAATAGCAGGGTTATATCTGCAATTTCTTCAATTATGTAGGGTTATATCTGCACTTTGCTCTTATTTATTTTACTCTCTTTTTTCTTTATTTTTTTAAGCGACAAATCATTCTTCAATCTTCATATTTCTCAATTTCACCTGCAAATAAACAAACTTTTACCATAATTTTCAAGACATTTTTTTACCAAAAGTAAATTTAATTACGTATTATAATGCCCTACAAAAAATAATATTTAGAAAAGAGTAGGTCTCCTAATAGGCGGTTTGTCCATAAGTTTATGAACAGACCACTTATTTTTTACCTTATACACTGCATTTGTTAAATTACATATTAAATTTAGAAATTTTTATTATATTTTTTAATATATTTTTATTTTCACATTCAAATACATATTATTACTTGTTTTAACTTTTAAAATACATTATTTAATTTTTTTTAAAATACGACATTAAAGGTAAAATCCATTGTGGACTGTCCGCTCCACCGCTTCACCTTTAATGTTATGACGAAACTAATAATATCTTCCACCCATACCTTTAGTTATATATAATACTAGTGTATTAAAATTTGATATATTTTAAATATAATTTGCATGATCATATTAAAAGCGGCGGTGGTGTGGTGAATCATGTGGTGGCAGACGGAGCGGAGGAGGTGGCACTTTTAGGGAAAATCCAGACTCCAGTGACCATTCAACAGGGGGAAATCCAGATTCCGCCATCGAAAATCAATCAATCGCTGAACCCAGGCCAGTTCAGTAGGGGAAATCCAGATTCCGGCGGAGGTGGCGGCGGAGTGGTAGAAGGGGAGTTTGTGGGGAGGAAGTTCGTCGGTGGAGGAAGTTAGGGGCCGTAGGGAGGAAGTTCGCCGACGAGAATCCAAATTCCGGCAGCCCCCGCGAGAATCTAGAGCGGGGGTGGAGCTGGCTGCGGTGGTGCTGAATCAAGGAATGAGGCAAGTCAGTTAGGGTAAATTGGTCACTAAAATTTTCATATTTTAAGTCAGGATATTTTAGTTTTTTTATTTGGTCAATGCCGGAAAATACCAAGTCAACTTCGGAATAGTACCAAAAGATTATATCGGCATATCCGATGCAAAAGTTATGGTTACAATCGCACTTTCACATTTTCAAGGATTGTATTAGCACTTTTGTGAAATAATAGGGTCATTTATGTATTTTGCCTTGCAAGTAATTGCTAAATTACTCTAGTTAATTTCTAGATAATATAAAGTAAATATCGTATCCCGATGTACCATACTCCATCCATCCCACAATAAACTTCATACTTTCCTTTATGTGACGTTCCACTATAAACTTTCTAATTCTAAATTTTCTACATTTAATCATAGATATGTGGTCATAACCGGGGGCGGATCTAGCTTATGCCATGGGCACCATGGTAAAAAAAAGGGTATTACCATTTGGTTATCCCATGTAAATTTTTTTTTACCATTAATATTAAATATATATATATATATTTTATATATTAGTGGTTACCCATTGAAAATTTTCTGGATTTGCCACATAACTCTTCCTTTCATTTAATTTATGTAAGTCCACTTTCACCACTCATTAAAAAGATGTCACATAGATTTGTCTCAAAGTTTGTGCAATAAACAATTCAGAATGTTAAAGTGGGACGGAAGGAGTATATACGACCTGAATAACGATATGAACTCATCACCAGCGTCCAAAATCCCTAACGTGGCGTTCTGAACTCACAATCTGTGCAAAGGCACCACCTTTTGAACACATAACTTTCTCCCCACGAGTGCTTAACAGTTAGTTAGTACTCCGTATTAATTACTAATCTCTGTTGTGCATTAACTAATCATTGACACTGCTTACAAGTGCTCCCGTGACTACACAGTGAGTGATTCATTGTATTTCTTTCCATTCACTAACATTAACTCACTTACTTTTGACACTTAAATTTAGAAAAAGGTAAAATTAGTGATGCAGAATATATTAAAAGAGTAAAAAGTAAATTAACTGGATGAAAACATACTAAAATTTGTTAAAAAGGGAAGGAGCCAATATTAAATATCCCAAAAAAAAGTGAATCATTATTAGAGAACCGAGTAATTAAATCACTAATCATCACCAAATAATGCGCACAAAATCGCCAGAAATCATTTTAAAAAAAAAGAGTATCTTAGAAAATGGACAAAATAAATACGAATCCGGCCCAAAATGATGAGGTGCCAGATTCCTGGAAACTTCATCTAGTCCCACCCTACGGCTTAAGGGACCCCCAAAGGACTTCTTAAAATTTGGTGGCTAAATTAGGGCTGATTTTCCTTCTCTCTTGCTTACCTTTAAATCACCAATAATTTGGAGGAAAGGGAGGAGGGTCCAGCTGATTGAAAGATAACTTATCAGTACATTCTGCTTTCCTTGATATCAAACTTTCAATTACTTCCTCCCTCCTCCTATAAATATTGGCATACTTTCCTTTTTCATTTATCCCACAAATATTAATATATTTTTAAAATCACTTAAAATGATAAAGAATATGCTGTTAAGTTCTCACAATGTCATTTTTAAACTTTAATAACATTGAGACGGGACCTATTGTTTTTCCAAAATATTTATATTTTTTTTACAATTATTCCTTGTACATTAGTCCACATAAAACTTTGGGTTAAAAGCAATTAGACCAATATTATTGGGACAGAAGGAGTATTACAATTTTACTTGATCGAACCAAGTTCAAGAGATTTTTAATAGCTAAGATTTCACTAGTACAAAAGGGTTCTATTTAAGTCGTTGAAAGTGCTTGTTAAACAACAATTTTGAACCGCCGTTCCTAGCGAGCCGTGTATCATCACCGGTAATGCACAACATTTTTTAACCCGTCGTACAAGCAGTTCCGAACTCGAAACTGTTGTTCATGATTCATAAAAAAGAGCTGCATCACACCTCTTGGGGGATCGATAAAAGGAAAGAAATCGATGAAAAGAAGTTCGGGGTAATCGATGTTTTGTGTTCAAACATGAAAGGAATGAAATTGATTTCTTGCGTGTGATTGAATTGGGATTTCGAGTACTGAAGGAAATCAAAGAGGAAGGAGATGATTTTTGCAATGAATGAGAGTTGATTTCTCATTTGTGTTCACATACAAGGGAAAAACATTAATATATGAATTTTGAGTGATTTTATAACGTTCTTCAAAATTTAACATTCGAGAGTAACGATTGAGAATTTGGTATCTCTATTAAAAGGTAGTTCTAGTGATTATATATGGAACCGCTGTCTAAGGATATCGTTAATGGTCATTCTTCCACTAGTGAATTTGCAAAGTGAACTAAAAATATCATTTTATTACCGTTCAATAATATTTAACAAAAGAAAATTTAATTTTAGACTTATATTAAACTTATAGAGTTTTGTTATAAACTGAATTGATTCTGTATAGACGTGATCCATTATTATATATTAAGTTATAATTTTATCTTGGGTTAAATGATTTTCTAACTCTACCTTTAGACTGAAAGTGCCAATATAACCCTGCAAAATAAGAAAGTGCCAAAATAACCCTAACTTTATGAGGTATGTGCCAATCTAACCCTGGAAGCCATTGACTCCAAACGTCAACATTGGAATTGACTGGATTTTAAGGGGGAAAATGGATTAGACTCTTATTTCTTTATTTTTAATTCATGGGTAAATTCGTCATGTCCTTAAAATCTGGCCAATTACGGTGTTGATTATTGTAATCAATGGCTTCCCGTGTTAGATTGACACATACATCAGAAAGTTATGATTATTTTAACACTTTTTTATTTTGTAGGGTTATATTGACACTTTCAGCAGTAGGGTTATTTTAGCTCTTTACTCAAATTGCATAAACCCAAACCCCCCGATTTCTAGTCTACTGCGTGTCTGCAACTGCAACTGATCTACTTTCAATTTTTCGGCCTTCAACATCCGCAGCCCCGCCGCTGACCACCACCACCACCACCACAGGCACCCGTCTCCAGCGTCTATCCGTAATAGAGGCCTCCTTTGAGGTAGTCTACCTTTAAGGTTTTTTCCGGGTACTAGCTTCCTCACAATTTTGTCATATCCCGTTATTATGCACAAACGAATTAGTCGTTTATTCGATCCCAATAGTTTATTCATCAATGCAGTAAATGGCCGATAGAATGCTTGTTAATCCCATTGCTCTGGAAATATCTGAAAGGATTTTTGATCAATTTATGATATGTGAGCTTGAGAAAAGCTTATTTTGCATTGATGTTTTGTGTTGTAGGTAGGAGAAAGTTGAGATGCAAAGAGGGTTTAATGGTGATGGGACATTCAATAGAGGCGAGGAAGAAGAGGAGGATGAAGATGTGGGAGACGATAGAGGCCGTGACGAGTGGGAGAGGCTATACAATGATGAAAGATCTTGGGAGTCTTTGCAAGAGGATGAGCATGGCCATCTTCGGCATATAGACAACAACCTCCACCATGCTCAGTACCGCAGACGCCTTCGTGGCGCTTCCACCACGCGAATTCAGAAAGGCCTCATTCGCTATCTCTACATAGTCATTGATCTGTCCCGGGTATGGTGATGACGTAACCTGATTAGTTGCTAATTTTTTTACTTTACAATGAAAATGGGGTAGAGTGTGGGAGTTATGTTCTCCGGGATCGTCTCGTTGCACTCGTGTTTTTCCCCGTTACTGCATATGATCCTTAAAAGTACCTGTAATTTTACCAGAAAAAAGGGTTTTCATGATTTTATTTGGGTGCATCATGATTCATAAGTGCCTTGTCTTAAGACTTCAATTTAAAGGATGTTTGATGTCTTCTGCTTATACTTTTTATGGAAGTCTTATAATTATTGAATTCTCTTACATGTGGATATATTCTGATTGAAATATACATTAAAAAGGGATGGGGGGCTAGCAGGTAATGGCTGTTAAGTGCAGCAACTGTTGAAATAACCTTATTGGGTTCCATGCATATTGGTATCGAGAGTCATGGATGAGTTGATTTAAAAAAGATCATGGGTTGAAAGTATTATAGAAGAGATACTGCTTTTGTGTTTTGGATAATCTAATTGGTCTTGCGGTGTTAATATCTATGGTTGAAGATGTAATACATGTATATTATGATTAAGCTATGTGCACCATTTATGTCTTTGGTCACAGACGCACGGATGTAGTTAAGGAGCAAACACTTGGTTAAGAGGTTAAAGATAAACACTGCCTCTTTGCTTAAAATAGATAAAATTGTCCTTCAATTCTAATGATCGCCTGATGGATATCAGAAAGTTCTTCATGGTTCCAGGGATACGAACCTAAAATTTGTACGATGCTGATTTAAGGCAATGCTTATGCAACTGTCCAAATTTTGGTGAAATACCAAATGATTCACCAGTTTTGTTTTCTTTCCTTACATTCTCTTTGTTTACAAGTGATCTGTTCAAATTCTGATTTCTAGGCAGCGAGTGATATGGATTACAAACCAAGCCGAATGGTTGTGATGGCAAGACAAGTGGAGGCTTTCATCAGGGAGTTCTTTGATCAGAATCCTTTGAGCCA
>JAULKJ010289642.1:0-12393 GCA_032355405.1 Rubia balearica | reverse complement strand
AGTTGCTCTTAACTCTTCCTTAGAGAATTTCAAGGCAAATTGCCACACATAGAGCACAAAAGTATACAAAAGTGAATGCAAAATGTCCCCAAAATAACCATATAAAATGGACACATCAATAGGCTTTTATTCACCCTTGTATGTGTAAACGCTTGGAAATATCCCTCTTGTCTGTGGACGACCCCAACTCGCCACTATCTATTTAATTGTAGTTAGTAAGCGAAAAGGGCTTATAAATTACATTTTTGAGAGGTACGATGATGACCTCCCAGAGTTTTAATAGGCTTTATGTTTTATTATTAGTTTTTTTTCTTTGATTATCCTAATGTAGTATGAATCCCACCTTCAGGGAATTTTGTGCTACACAAAAAAATAGAAAAATAGAAAAAATGAAAAAAATATACTTGGCTAAGTTGAAAACCTGAAAGGTTGACTTAAGAAACAATGGGAAAGTCCCAGACAGGTTGAAAAATCTTTGCAAAAATATGAGGCCATGGTTTTGTTAAAAGGTTAGAAGTGAGTTCAATTAGTGGGAAGTTAGGATGAAAACCAGAAGGGGATCCTAGGAAAAATAAGAGAAATTGAAAAAGATCCCGTGGTTCTCTTTTATCGTCACTTGGACGTCCTTTTGTTAGAGTAAGTTAACTTCACACTCATCTTTGTGAATTTCACCTTTTTGTTGGTATGATTGGTTGGATAGATTGCTTTCGCTTCTTTGGGGAGTAAGAGTTGTGAAATTTTTAAATCTTTGGGGGAACTAGGGTAGTCATAAATACTGTTGAATGTGTTGGGGAACTCTCTCCTCATGCTACTTTCCACTAATATGTTTGCTTATTTTTGTTTACTCGAGGGCGAGTAAAGGTGTAAGTGTGGTGGGATTAATCTGCACCTAAAAACATTGTTAACCAATGCATTTAGTACACTTGTTATATTTTTGTTGATTTCTAGGTTTGGTCAGATTTACATTACAAGGGGTTTTAATAGCCATTGTCTAAATCCTTAGTTTTGAAGAATTATTTAGACCTAAAAGGAATGAACAGATCTGCACGCAGGTGGGGCCTTTGTTACATTTTACTAACTATGGAGGCGGTTTTGATAAAAGAAAATGAGAGCACCCTTGTATGAGAACAAGGGGAAGTGTTGACTATCAAGCACACTTTGTGACATAAGCATTGTCTTATATTTAATTGAATCTTGGATTGAAATATACTATCGTTCATGTAACTCAAATATCCCCAAGTGCTACCTGTATATAGTTTAAAGTTTTGTTCTTGCAAGATTGTAGTTTATTGAGAACCCCTCCCCCCCCCTACAAAAAAAAGAAAATAAAAAAGAAACCTTTTTGCAACATTAACTATTCTAGACATGTGATCCGATTGACGACCTGATTGCGTCTTTGCGTAGTTAACTTTTAAATTTCTAGCATCTCTATGGACGATATCAGACTTTCCACTATCCACCCCTTGGTAGTTTAGTAGTAAGAACAGAAGCAACAATATAAATCATTATCTTTGATCTTCCAAGTTCTCCATGGGTTGATTCTTCCAAAAGTACGACCCCGTGGAGCGTGGATCATTAAGTCTAACTGAGTCATATTCTAGAACTTAATATTTTTTCCATTAAGGTGAAAATGGCTCAATGATTGATGAGTCCTTGGTAAAAAAAGAGAAAGCTCGCCACTAAAGATAAGTTACGGACTTTGAATTTGATAGTAACGTGGTTTTGAAATGTAAAGACTTGAAACAAAAGTATTGTTTAGAAATCATTAAGAGGGGAATAGTGAAATCGTAGCATGATACATAGTAGAAAGTTAAAACTGAGCAGTATAAACCATCAGGGTTATTACAACTTTTAAAGTCCTACTGTGAAGGTTGATCATCCCGTTGTAGATTTCGTGACAGGATTATCACGGACACTAGATAGTTATGACCCAGTTAGGATGATAATTGATAGGTTTATCAATTTAGCTTATTATTTTTCCAATAAATGTTAAGTTATCCCTAGAAGAGTTGAGTTATACCACCCTAACCCGGAGAACATAGTAATTCTTGAGGATCTAGTGTTGAATGATAATTGACATACTCGAAGACTCCAGCAGAGATACTAGACCACAAGATTTAAAATTCCAGGGATGAGCCTAATACTGGGATGGAATGGAAATGATGTGGCGATAAGGCTTTGTGAAGAACGGGGTTCATAGTTGTTGTGCCTGCTCGACTGTGAAAAGGAGTCATCATGTTGGTAGTAGCTCTGCCTGTAAGAACTATGCCTAGTGGAATGGTACGGTTCATCCTCGATGTGGATCATCCCCTGATAGGGAGTTGGTGCTGAAAAATTGCTCAACCGGAGGCCGTGGCACAAAATGAGGATCGACAACTGGTGGTGGCACAAATTAAGGGACTGCTGGTGGTGGCCGGATAGGCTAGTAGTCATTAGGGAAGACTCGTGCAGACTGGTCAGGAATCTGATCCTCATCCATAGGGGCCTGCTGGCATGCTCGCCCAACTCCTCATTGCCGCCTTGTTTTTCCTCATGCTCAAGAACTTCCAAAAATACCCATGATCCTGCATCAGGCTCTATGATGAGATGCTAAAATGGAAACGCCATGGCCAGCTTGCTCCTGTCACTCTAAGGCAACCTCATGAAGTTCTCCCCATTGTATCGCTAGTAGAAAGTCCCATGCTCAATGCGTATTAGGTTTTGATAGAGTCATAGCTGATAGGGTGAGGGTATAAGGGGTTTTTGGGTTCTCCCACATGTCATTTCTCAACAAAATCCAAAGTTAAGAAACCAAGAGTGATGCCATGCCCCCGATAGCAATCTTTCCCATTGGCTCCATGAAGAGGATGATAAACCGGCCAACAAAGTCATCCACAAAATTAGGGAATGCTCTCGCCATGCAAATTGACCATAGGATTTTTTTATCTCTCTTAGTAGTAGTGGTGGCCTCACTATGGCTACTGACCACTATGCTTAACAATCTAGCCACTTATCTCAATGTCGGATGCCCAATATCACTATTCTTTCTCTCTTTCCTCCTCGATCGTAGGGTGATGGAGGACCAAAAAGTGTACACATGTAGCCCAGAGGATCGTCATTGTAACTAGTGGCATCAATGTATTCCTTCTAACCAAACGCTCGAGTATTCTCCACGTGAGACATACATCTAGCCACGTCCCGATGTGGATCCTCACTGTCTTCCCCCATGAACCTATTTTGGTTTCGCATGAAAGTCGTGATAAACTTCAAGGTATATCTAGTTTAGGTGGGGCCTGACATAGTCATAAAATCCTTGAGCCCTATCCTCCTGAAGATTATCCTGATCGTTTTGTAGAGTTTGAGCTCTTTGAGAGTTCTCTCATCTACAAAATTAGTCTCCGACCTGGACGTCCAATGAGATGGTCCAATCTTGCTTCATGCCCCACGAGGAGTCTAATCAACCCCATAAAAGGGATACTACGCTCACCCCTCTGCCTACGTGGCATAGTTGACAACACAACACAACAAAGGGATCAAAAACAAATAGTATATAACAATCCACAACCAACTACCCCAAACTCACAAAGTTTCCACAAGATTTAAAAAATCACAACAAATCCCCTTTATTGAAGAAGTCCTTAACATGAAGATACCAAAAACTTTAAAAATTCAACAATCCACAAGTCTCCTAATGAAGAAGAATTTGGCCTTATACCTTGGGTGAATATCGGGGATTAATGTTTTCGTATTTTTTTCTTGGGAAGCTTGTGGGACTCCTTTTAGACCAAATTTTTAGCAAGCCTTGACACCCATAAGGAATCAAAACTTAGGTTTTTGGAAGAACCTTAAGTTTTGGCAGAACTAAAAATGTTCAATTCTGTGTTGAATATTTATGGTTTTGGAAAAAATAATCATTTCGTTTTGTTAGACTTGGAAAAATGAAGCTTTTGAGAAAAGTTTGAGGTAAATCAGATAAGAATTGATGAAGTTATGGTCAAGTATCAGATTTAGGAGGGAGAAGAGGCTTGGTTCTGGTATGATGGTGAAGAGGAGTGAGAATATGAAAATGTTGAACATGGAATGAGGAATTTATAGGAGTAGTTGGGGGATTCAATTGGCTGGATGATGATTTTCCTGAGGTGGCCTCATGTTTCAGGGGGTATGACACGAGGTTGCCTCGTGCTGGAGGGGTGTGACACGAGGCTACCTCATGTTAGGCATGAGGCCCGTGTCAATTCCTTTGTGTTAGCCTCATACTGGTGAGGCTTTCCATGAGGTTGGCTAGTATTCTCCTTCCAAATATTTGTCACAAAAACTCCTACATTTAAAAACAGGAAACCCTGGAGTAGCACTGTACCATCCAGAATCTAATGACTAATAATCCCTAAAAATACCACAAAAAATCAAACACATTCCCAAAGAATCACATGAAATTTACAAAAGTTACTAAAACAAAATAAGAATACCATTTCTTTATAGCCGCCCTCATGACTTACTATTTTGTGCATTTTTGAAAACAAAGAGAAATCGTTTGATGGGTCACCGGAATCACCATCCTTGACACCACTACTTACCACGTCTCTATGGATGGCTCTCCACATTACCTTTGGTTTTCCCTTTAACTTGGGATAAACATACCAAAAACTTCCATCTTTCACAACCATACACACATTTTTGTTGAGCTTAGGAAATAGGAAGGAGCTTAGGAGTTGTTAATTACTTCATCCGCTTCCTTCCTTGCTGGACATTAGTGTTGGAAATTCGAAGAAAAACATCTCTAATCACACTAGAAGAAACATGCTTATAAACAATTGCATTATCACAAGTTTCATTCAAATAAGAAAGAACATGCAAGGTCTCGATAGTGGGCAATATTTCATCATTGAAATCATATTCCTTAGCTAATGTTGATGTATCAACTAAATCCTTGGGTGTAGGAGGTGGTTGGGTAGTTTTTATGTCCTCTCCACTCTCCATTAACCTCAATATGATAGTTGTTATAGAAAAACAATCCACAATAGAAATGTCTTCACTAACATCATGCACACCAAAAGTTTCATCAATATGGTCATCACAATTGAAGCGCAACGTATGATTTCCTTTGTCATTCTCATCATCAACAAGAATCCCATCAAGGAAATTATTATCAAGAATCTCATTTAGGCATTCATTCTCATTAATCATGCAAGGGTTTTCTGATCAAGCAAGGTCATCACACGAAGTTATACCTTTGCACATAAGAGAGGGGATACGTGAATCATGCTTGGATTTATAGACTTCAAATCCAAAATTATGAAAGTTATCATCTAGGGTTAGTGTCCCCAAATGAACATATATCTTAGTCCTAGCATTTTAAGAAAATGTCTCCCTAATAAAATTGAGGCCTCACCACCATCTTGCACTCTGTCAAGGACATAGAAATCAGCCAAAAACATTAAATTTCCTACTCTAACCATTACATACTTAACTAAACCTTAAGGGTTAGCTTGGGAGGGATCAGATAATTGGACAATTACCATAGTTTCCTTAAGCTCACCTACGTCTTGGTTTTCATAAAGGTTAGAAGAGATCACATTAATAGATGATCCTAAGTCAATCATGGTATTTTTCAACAATTTTCCACCTAAGGAGATAGGAATTGAAAACTTCCTGAGGGCATCACATTTCTCAGGCAAGTTCCTATGATTAAGAGTAGCCACTCCCACATCATCAATTGTCCCACATTCCTAATCGGTATATTCCTCTTCTTAGTATATTCATTTTTCAATAATTTAGCATAAGAGGGAACATGCTCAATTAAATCCAAAATTGGAATGCTAACTTAAGCCTTCTCAAATATTTGTGAATGCGTGTATCGTTGGTTACCACATTTGGTCTTCCCCTTTGCCACTAGGAAAATGCGGTGAAGGGATCACCCTCGCCTTGGTGGTTTGAAGATATTTGAAGGGTCCTCCTCTAAAACCATCTCAAGCTCCTCTAAGTTGGTCTTGTTGCTTTCTACAATCAAATCATCCTCTTGTAAGATTTCCTTCTCGGGCTCACGCACCTCTTTCCCTCACTTTAGCTTCAACACACTCACAATTATTGGATTGATCTTAGGTTAGGAAGGGAGATTCCTAGACTCCTTGGCCTCAAGTAGACACAACAAGGTGGTGAATTGGCTGACTTAGATTTCGAGATTCTTGATGCTCAAAAAAACTCTAGTGCTAAGATCTTCAATTACTCTCTTTGTCCACTTCGCAAACACATCTTGTTTCTTTGCCAGTTGAGCTTGGCCTCCAAGATCTCTTCTCGATCCAACTTGTATAAAGTGGCGATGTTGTTGGAAGGCTCTTCTTCTCTTAGGTAAGGTTGAGTTTGAGGTTGTCCAGCTTGGTTGTACCATTCAGGTCCCTCCTTGCGCCAATAGAGGTTGGGGTAATAGTGGTACTGAGAATTAAAGGTATTTGCATATGGGTGTTATGTATCTCTGCCTTGGTTCCCTCATAACCCTTTTTGTTTCCCCCTAACAAATTGTTACCTATTTCCTCCATTGAAGTCCAACAGTTTCACCTCCTCAAAAATCTTCCACCACTTGTAGACAACAGATGGTAGGATGATCAAGGCTACATATGCCAAAAACCTTGACTTAATGAACTCTCCCATTCATAAATTCTTTCATTATAGAATCAAGTGCTTAGACTTGCTCATATAATTTGGGAGATTGAGCTGGCTCATCCATTGTTTTCACTCGGGGTCTAATACCAAACTGCTTTTCCCATTAGCCATTTCTGGGAAAGGTATCATTTTATCCCTCAGACTCTTATTGTAAATCAAACCATTGCATGCGGTTTTCACCATCCTTATATCATCATCACATAGACCTCCGAAGAAATAAAACATGAAGTCACCCACCTTGAATGGATGATAAAGAAAACTCACCAATAACCTTATAAATATCTCCCAATACTCGTAAAGGGATTCATTTGCAAACAAGGATATATTGGAGAGCTGTTTCTTGAGACCTGCAGACTTGAAAGCTGGAAAGTATTTCTCGAGAAACCTCTAGTTCATGTCCATCCAATAATTGATGCATCTGAGTGAAAGATAATATAACCAATCCTTGGCTGCATCCCGCAGCAAGAAAGGAAAGGATATTAAGTTGTAGTCTTCTTCCAAAACTCCCAGTGCTTTATATTGGTGTATACTATTGAAAAGATCTCAAGTTGTAGTTTTTTTCTGCGGACTCTGTTAGATAGTGTAGAGTTCATAAGTTTATGGCACGGGTATGTACACAGATCACTATCATAAAGGCTCCACAAAAAAACCAACTCAAGGAAATAAAAAATAAACAAAAACAACATTAAGTACTCAACAAACAAGCTATGCAAGTTACTGACTAGACCTTTAGATAAGCATCCCCAACAGCAGCACCAAAATTTGACCCGTCCACTCCTGGCATCACAAATAGAATGACCTTTTGCACGAGAGATATACTAAGGAAACCAAGAGGAGGATATATGGTTAAAGTTAAAGAATTTTTATTGTTGCTCCCATTCCTACAACTATACCACCTATTGGGTAAAAGTGGCATTCTTGGAATCTTCAAGTTTATTATACACCACCACAATTGGGTCGTCAATTCGACCACCTGCTAAGAATGTCTAGTATTGCTAAAAAAAATTTGGGGGGCTTTACTGATAACTACGAGCATGCGAAAGCATAAAAGAGTAAAACTAAATCAAAATAGCACTTGGGGAATTTTGTGTAACATTATCGGTTTCGTGTTTCAATCCTAGATTGAATCACATCAAAAATATATAAAATTACCCAAGTGTGTAAGAAACTTAGTGGGGTCAATGGAAACACTTCCCCATATCTGTCACGTAGGGTGCGCAAGTAATCTTCCATCGGCACTGCCTCCATAATTAGGGGAGTGCAACATTGACCTTGTCTGCTGTGCATATATGAATCTCCCCAGTAAGATTATATCCCAGGCACTCCACCACGAACTCTTCTCCCTAGGTCTACAGAGGAAAAGGGGATGAAACACCTTATCGATTGCTCTTAGGTTGAGAAACGGTAACCCAGTTTGCTACTAACACTATCTCTATCCGTAACTCTTTGGGGTAATTTCCCAAGTAACTAGTTGTATTGTCGATCATAACGTTAACTTGGAAACCCACGACAGACATCCATACGGTCTTGGAAAATCATTACCCCAAGCACATCTAGGTTTCCTTCCACAGAGGATATTAATAAGTGCTCAAACAATAAATTAGACTACGTTGTGTGCCAATCATAGTGTGACAATCATGCAATTTATACAAACATGAGGAACAAGCCAACATAATAATCATAAACACTTAAAGATGGGTAGATATATAGAATCTCCTACAACAAACACCAAATTATGACTAAAATCCCCAAGTTAATTAACTACTCCCTAAGCATTGAACCCAAATATTTCATTAGATCCAATGCCTTTGGGCAAAATAAGAAAAGAGAAGAAAACAAATTCAAGATAATGAAGAGTCCATTTCTCTCTCTACGTACTCTTAGGAGTCTAAAATGAATAAAAACTTAAACCCTAGAAGATATAGGTTCCTAAATATAGTAATAACAAATAGGACCTTCAAAAAGACCCAAAATAGGGGAAAAGTCTTAGCATCTGAAAACGGCATGACCCGTGTAACCAGTCACAGTCTTGCCGGCTGGGAGCCAACACAGCCCATGTTCCCTAGCATAACCCTACTGGGCAGGAAATCATATAGGTTGGGTGCCCTGACACAGTCATGCCAGCTTGTGTCTGGCACAAGCTGTGCTGGCGGGCGTGGCCTGTCGGCCAGTCCTCTATTTTTTAAATCTTGATGCATGCGCTCTGCGTTATTTGGCTCAGGCTATCGGCTGGAAGAACTTCTTGACTGGTTGAACAATGCAGGCAATGTGAAAACTTATGTACCATTGGCTGGGAGTTATTTTTTAAGCAAAACTGTTGCTCAACCGTGTCATTCTTCGCACCCCGTAGGCTGGTCTTCAAATCTTGAAACTGAAATGATACAAACCGTGTAAAAATGCACTGTTTGTATCCATACTTGGCCTCACAAGAGTTAAAAGTGACAGTTGGTGTTGCTCCAGGTAGCTCGTGCGAAGAGGTTATGGTACAGTCCATGCCGGTTGATGCTACTGTTTTGTTTAACTTTGACTAAGCCTGTTTCAAACTCAATTCCATCTACTACCACATTTTTTAGTTTATGGATTTACTTCATTTATGTTATGGTACTAAGCCTAAAACGAGCTAACCCGGGCTATCACGTCCCGTGCCAGCCAACATGCGTCGTGTCGGTCCGTGCTTTATGTGTCCCCAAGTTCACTCGAACGGCTAAGTATGGGTGCGGACCGTGGCATTTCACATAGTCCATACCATTTCAAATTCCAAATGCGAAGACCAGCCCACGAGGTGAAAAAATGACATGGCACACACCGTTCAACTTAGCAAAAAGTCATTCCAACAGATGGGTCACGTTAACGATACGAGACGTGCAAAACAGAAGTTCAAAACTGGATACCAGCTGGCAGCCTGTGATAATTTAATTTTCCCATGCTGGAATGACCCTAAACAACCCTGTCAGATCGTGCACCTCATACCAGCACGACTCTGTACACCCCGCTCCGTTTTACACTGGCCACATCAATTACGGCCGTTATAGTTTTAGGCATATTTTGGGCCTTTTCGAAGGCCCAAAATCTCTAGCACTATATTTATGGACCTATGTCTACTAGGGTTTAAGTTTATGTTCATTTTTAGACTTCAAGAGTAGGCTAGAGAGAGAAAGGAACTCTTCTTTCTCTCTAGGATCTTTTCTCTTCTTCTCTTCATTTTTCTTTTGCTACAATGCATTTAATCCAATAAAATACTTGGGTTCAATTCTTAGGGAGTATTTTTTATTTACTTGGGGTTTGTATTTTATTCATGATTTAGTTTTTTTATGAGATTCCTTAGATCTACCTATTTCTATGTGTTTGTGATTATTATGTTGGCTTGTTCTTCATGTTCTTATTAATTTCATGACTTTCACACTAAGATTGGCACACACGGTAGTATACTTTCATGTTGACACAATTATTTATATCCTCGGGGAAGGAAATCTAGATGTGTTATAGGTAACAATAGTCCCGAACCGTGTGCACATGAGTGTGTGCACGTGGGTTACCGAGTCAACACTACGATCAACCATACACTAGTCTTAGCCCAAAAAATGGCCCAAAGGGTTACAGATAGAGATAGCTAGAGTGGAAAACTAGGTTTATCAATTTGCAACCCTAGAGCCATCGATAAGGTGTTTCACCCCATTTGCTTTTTTAGGCTAAGGGAGAAGCATTTATGGTGTGGTACTCGGGATATAATAGCACAGGGAGATTAAGATCTATTTGGGGGTCATCGCCATACCTCTCAAGAAAATAATTTATAAGCCCGAATTGCTTCCTAACAACAATTAAGTAAATAATGGCAAGTTGGGGTCATCCAAGAAAAAGAGGAATTTTCCTAAGGGTTTACACATATAAGGGTAAACACTAGGCTATATATGTATAAGAAAGCATGTAAAAAGGAGGGTTTTTGGTTGGTTTTCTAAGTTAGGAATTGAAGGATAACACAATTATCAAAGTGAACTAATTATGCTATCATGTAACAAGTTACTAAAAAGATGGTAACATCACAATTAACAAAGCCTTGGGGGAAATTGATTCCCACTTCCATACCACTTATAAATCCTAGACACATTCACACATTCATTCACATTAATTTCCCATGGGGAATGTTATCACTTCCATTTGAAGATCCACATTCATATCTTCTTAGTTAGTAATTTGCAAAGACATTCAACGACCATTTACAAACCATAGATAATCACTTTAGATAAACAATGCCCAAAGGTATTTCATCAATGACATTATATACAAAGAACCATAGATTTGATAAGAACTACAAGCATTATACCAAATTCCTAGCCATTTAACCAAACAAAGCATTTATTAGACTAAACCTAGAACAAACAACATTCACGATTCAATCTTTCATTTTTACCTTAAGACAAAAAAACATTAACATACTCATCTAGCAATATTAACATCATTTACGCACAATAATTTCTAATTCCATGTTCTTGGATTTTCTCCCATGGTTGATTGATTAAAGCGACACCGGGAGGGGGCGGGTCATGGTGCTCGTGAGGAAAAAGTGTCCATTAGATACAATTAACTCTATAAAACTAGGGATTTAGATAAGAAAATCAACAATGGTCATCTAAACCCTTTGTACTGCAAACCTAACTAAAACTAGCAATCAACCAAATAAAACAGAATAACAACCATGTCAAATGCATCAGTTAACACATGCATAAAGGTGGAGATAACGGGGGAAATAATATGAAAAATTAGAAACATGTCAGGTATGTGGTGAGCCTCTCTACAAATTGAAAAGGGGTGCAGTTATTATGGGTGAAAAAGTGGTAACTAGAAAAATGAAAAAATACCGGCAAAATGATGTGGTACCTCTCTATCATTTTTTATTATAGAAGTTATTTGCGAGGAAGAAAGATGTAAAATTGTTGTGTTGGCACTTGGAAAGGGATCGACTGGTGAATGATGTGATTAGACATATGTTGTACGGTGCAATGGATAAAAATTGATGCCTTTTACCCGAGTTTTGTAAAGCACCCCGATATTTGAGGTTTGGCCAATGTACTGATGGAATGAATCCATATGGTAATATGAGTAGTACACATATCTCTTAGCCTATTATGGTTCTTATCTAGAATCTTTCATCATGATTAACAGCGAAACATGTGTTGTTATCTGTGATGATTTTCGGTTCTCAGAAATTAGGTACTGACATAGATGTGTATCTTGCTCCTGTTGTCGAGGATTTTTTTACCCCATTTAATGAGAGTGTTTGTCCATATGACCTAATGTTGAATATTACTTTACATTCAAAGTGATGTTATTTTATACCATTAAGGATTTTCCTCTATGAGATAAACTTTTCCGTTACTCAGAGAAAGATCACTTTGCTTGTCCTGTGTGCGAGAAGGAAACTGATTACCACCAATTGAAGAATGATTTTAAAACTGTATATCCATATCATCGTAGGTTTCTTCACGAAAATCATCCATGGTGATTGGCCAAAAAATTGTTCGATGGAGAAGTAGAGGTTGGAGAAGAACCGGTTGCACGAACAGGAATTCAGAGATTTTAAAACTGTAAATAACCTTTCTAATGGCTTTGGGAAGAAGAAACGTAAAGTGCCCGTGGATGAAAGTTGGAAGAAATGCTCCATTGTCTTTATATTTCCTTATTAAAAGTATTTGGATGTTACACACTGTCTCAATGTCATGCATATTGAGATGAGTGTACGTAATTGTTTGGTCGGGACGT
>JAULKJ010289626.1:0-12393 GCA_032355405.1 Rubia balearica | reverse complement strand
CTCAAACCAAACCCGATCCGAACCCGATTGAAAATATGTATAATTGAATTGTACATGAAACCGAAACAACCTGAACCAAATCTGATATGAACCCGATTCAAAAGCTTGATAACCACACCGTATCGAAATTGAAACAACCAAGTCCAAACCTATTCCGATCGAATATTTTTCAACACTACCGAATGACACCTGAACCCGAACGCACCCGATTAAGAACCGATACCCGAAGACAAAAAAATACCGAATTATACTGAACCGATTAGGTCTCACCCGCACCCGACCGAAGAGACCCGTTAGCCAGGTCTATATATGCCTAGATATAGATATATACATATATAAGCATGTAAAGAGGGGGTTTTAGGTTGGGTTTTCCTAAATTATGAATTTAAAGGAAAGATAACTAGAAAAGTCAAGTAACCATGCTAATCATGCAATAAACTAAGAAAAAGATTAAAAACTACAAATGACAAATCCTTGGGGGGCAATAGATTTCCGCTTCCGAACCTATTGTCTATCCTTGAATCCATTACCTATTCACTACTTTAACTACTTGTTGTGAAGAAAAATTTACCACCCTTCTTTGATAGTAGTTTACAAGTGTGAATTCGACATATCTCGTTAAACCTCAATAATGATCCCTTTAGTCGCTCAACGCCTAAAGGTATCTCATTAATGGCATTAAGTATAAAGAATCAACAAGCTTGGTAACGTTCATAAATACTACACCGTGTCTAAGCCTTTAACCAATTCATGCATTTATACAAGATTAACCAAGAACTTTCAACGTTCATATACCTCTCCTATTTGCTACACAAACCAAACATGATAAGGAATTCGACATTATCACATTTATCTAGCATTCATCAAATCATCAACAACATTAGAAAATCTAACTCAAGCTCTTGGAATTCATATCAAAGGAAGAGAGAATTATCTAATTTCTCCAAACCCTAACACATAATCATACAAGCAATTCATATAATCAAACTTCTAACACCATTAATGGATTCAAAAACCAAATAATCAAACTTATAACACCATTAATGAAGCTTCAATCCATTGCTCCTAAGGAGATTACTAACCTAGATAATCAAAACCCATAATATAGAACAAAAATCTACAAACAAAAAAGAAGAAAGTGAAGGAGAAGGTGAGAAACTAGGGTTTTGAAGCCCCCAAGTAGGGCCAAGAAGGATGAGGAATGAGTGGATGAATTACTATTTATAGTATAAGAAAAATGAGAGTAAAAAGCAAGTTTCTGGTCGTCTGTCGTGATCGCGACAGAGTGCAGTCCAGCTCTCAACACTTTTTGTTTTGCTTTCTCCGGGTGAACCGTTGGTCCCTTTTTGATGTTATTGTAATCATTTTTATAGTACTCAAGAAGATAAATCCAATGGTGCCTCCCTTGTAGGCTGGTTATTCTCGGATAATTCTCGGAACCCTGCTTGAAAACATAGATCATTTTTCATCATCTACTTTGCTCTCCTTCTTCACTTTATCTTCTACCACTTTGTAAGTGGCCTTCCTTATTCTACCATTATTGTGAATGGCCTTCTTCAATGATAGTATCAAAGTAATCTCACATGTAATTCTTCAAATCTTCAAAGGTAGTCTTCAAAGTCTTCAACGTCTTCCAACAATTCCCTTGTTACACAAAATCCTCAAGAAAAGTATAAAAGCACAAAGTTGCTCTTAAATCTCTTTAGAGAATGTCAAGGAAAAATGCCACACATTGAGCACAAAAGTGTAAAACAATGAATCCAAAATGTCGCAAAAAATAACTGTATAAAATGGACGCATCAAGTCATAAGGTTGTGGTTGACACATTGATAGATCGGGTAGCCCAACATCATGGAGCTTCTTGGGATTGGGTAATTTAGCCAGGAAAATGAGGTAAGGTAATAAATTCTTGATTCTTGGTATACTTTATTTTTGGGTTGATATATTGGTATGAAGTGAAGCTTGTATTTGAAGATTTGACATGGTTTTGACTGCACTTGATAACATTGTACTTTGGGACATCAGTTTGGGATTTGGAAATGTTTCTATGGGAATTACTGAATTGATAAGTGGTATATTTGGGTAGATTTAAGAATGAGGGTGTGTGAAAAAAATCTCATTTGATCTTTGATTTTGGGACTTATGATATTGAGAGTTTTGTGAGGCTTTGATTGGGGGAATATTAGTGTTAAGATGGGGAGCATGTGAACTTCTTTGTGTTCTTGAATATTTTCTTACTCGAGAACGAGTAAAGTTCAAGTGTGGGGAGGTTTCATGTGTCCATATTATACGATAGTAGGCTTTTGTGCTTTAGATACTCCATTTTACCTTTAAATTATATTAGGAAAGTTAAGGGCGATTTTTTCACTCTTATCACTTTTCTAAGGAATTTTTTGAGAAAAGGTAATAATTCAAAGATTTGAAGATCATGAAGACGTGAAGAAGATATGGCTACACTTAGACTAGAAGAAGAAAACGTTGAAGAGCAGCTTACTCGGTCTGTCGCGAGTCATGACGCCTGTGTTGCGAGTCGCTACAAGTCGCTGCCAAGATTCACTTTTTGACTTTTTGTACTATAAATAACATCTTATCCTCTCTCTTTCACACAACTTTTTTCAGCCCAATTCAGCAGTTATAAAACCATAGTTTTCTACCATTTTTATCTTTTTTTCATGTTGAATTTAAGTTTGAATTTCTATTGTTGTTTAGTATGAATTCTATTAGCTAAACTTAGTCTTTGGAAAGGCTTCCAAGCCAATGTCTTGATAACTATATATGAACTATTGAATGCTTTGCTATTGTGCATTTGTTGTGCTTTGAATTTGGTTGTTGAATACATTAATGGTGTTGGAAGTTTGAGCATATGAAATTCTTGTATAATTAATGCTTGTTAGTATTAGGAGAAAGTAGATAATTTTCCTCTCGTTTGATATGGAATCCAAGAGAATGAATTAGAGCTTCTAATACGGTTGATGATTTGATAAATGCTAGATGAATGTGATAATGTCGAATTCTTTGTCATGTTTGTTTTGTGTAGTTAATAGAAGAAGTTTATGAACGTTGAACATTCTTAACTAATCTTGTGTAAATGCATGAAACGGTTCATTGCTTAGACACGGTGTAGTGTTTATAAGTGTTACCAAACTTGTTGATTATTCATACATAATGTCATTAATGGGATACTTTTAGGCGTTAATCGACTAAAGGAGTCATTAGTGAGGTTTAGTAATAGATGTCGAATTCACTCTTGTAAACTTCTAACAAAGAAGGATAGAATATATATCTTCACAACAAGTAGTAAAAGTATTGAATAGGTTGTATGTTCAAGGATAGATAAGAGGTTTGAAAGTGGAAATCAATTGCGCCCAATGTCTCGTAACTTGTGTTTAATCTCTTCTTAGTAGTTTTTGCATATTTACTAGATTTACATTGCTTGCTAGTTAATTTGTCATTAAATTCATAACTTTGAAAAACCAAAAAAAATCCCCTCTTTACATGCTTATATATATGAATAAATAGTTTTTTGGTCTCCAACATATGTAACTATACCATCTTTTAATCCCCTATGCCAATACCGCTTCCTTTCAGTACCCAATGAATTCAAAATTATTTGTTTAGACCCCAATGTTGTTTTCAAGGTGGTTTTCAGGTGGTTTTGGGGAACAAAACATGGTGTAAGATCATATGTTAAGGACCAAATTTTTTTTTAGTTTGCCTCAAAACACCTGGAATATGGTTAGGGGACCAAACAAATCATTTTGAATTTGTTGGGTACTGAAAGGAGGCGGTATTGGCATCGAGTACCAAAAAATGGTATTGCGACATATGTTGGGGACCAAAAACAAATTTAGTCTATATATATGTATATCTCTATATATAGTGTAGTATTCACCCGCATATCTGAAAACCATTAGAAAAATCTCTCTTCTTCCTGGACAACTCCGATTTGCCATTATCTACTTAGTTGTAGTTAAAGAGGACTTTAGGGCTTAAAAATAGTAACTTTGAGAGGTACGACGAAGATCTCCCAGGGGTCATCGTGTAAGTAGGGGATTGACGTTCATACTCTTACTAGCATCATGTTTTATTATAAGAAGGTGCACCCCCAATTTTATTGAGGTGACCATTTTTTAAAATATCAAGGATTAAATCAAAGTCCACTTGAGAACATTGACCCTAGAGGTTGACATTGATAAAGTCGGTTTTGACATTTATAAATCTAAGCACAAATCCTCTACTTCTTCCCTTGCATGCAATGGGGTGAGCTTTTGTGATGAATTTGTTCAATATGATGATTCTTGCATGATTTATGATTATGAGAGTCTTGATGAGATTGATGAGAGAGAATGTTTTGAGCTTTGATTTTGATTTTGATGTTGATGACAATTATGCCATGTGTGAATTTAGTGATAAACTTTCTATTGTGGATTGCCTTTTTATGGTCACTAACATGCAACAATTAGAGGAGAGTGGAAAAGAGTTAAAACATCCTAGACCACCTCCTAAACCCGAGGAAAAGGATAAGGAAACAACATAAGCTAACGTTGGTGATAAAGAATTTGATGATGTGCTATATACTGTTGAAACATTACATGTTCACTCTTCCTTGAATGACAAAGTTAATGATGCCATTGATTTTATGCATGATATTAGTATTCCATGTCCTATTAAGAGAGTTAGTTTTCCAAAATTAAGCATTAATATGCAGCGGGGAAGGAAGCGGGCTAATGAGTTTAAATTCCCTAAACACCTTACTACACCCAAAACCTGCAAGAATGTATTGAAAATTGTGAAGGATGAATGTGTTTGGTATTTTTCACCTAAGGTACGAGCTAAACCTTGAGTGATGTGGAGAACTATCCATAGGGACTTAGTTGTGGGTGGCGTCGCGGATGGTGATTTTGGAAATCCACAGGTTAGTTTTTATTAGTTTTTGAAATTCATGAAAAATAAGTTGTGAAGATGAAAATAAAGAAATGGTGCTTTTATTATGTTTTAGAACGTTATGAAATTTGTTATGTGATTTTTGTAAAGTTTTTGTCAAATTGGTGGTATTTAAGGGATTTAGAGTCATTCAATTTTTGGTTAGAATAGTGTTATGCTTGCTTTGCGTGATTTTCTGTGCAAGAAATTTTACGAAAAAAGTGAAGAAAGTGATCCTGGCACGATCCGTTCCAGGCCAAGTTCGACCTTCCTGGCACGCGACATTTAAGTGGCACGGGCCGTGCCATTTGAATTCCGCCCGTGTCGTCTAGAAATAGTCAATCAACTTGGTTCCATTCACCCCTCAATCCCTAAAAGTCCAAGCCGCGAACTCTCTTTCTCTTCTGGCCTAAAAATCCCCATATCTACCTCAATTATCAACCAAAATCCCCAAAATTTCTGCCTTAACACTCCTCTGCCAATTCCAAAAAAAGCCAACTACAAATAAGCTCCAAAAACAACAGAAATCTTCCTTAAATTTGAAGAATACAGTTCAGTCTCATTCATGTTTTTTCTCCCCAAAACATGAAGATTCTCCCATTCCAGGTGTTAGAGATTGCCTAATTTTTTCTAGAGAAGTTCCATACACTCCACGGGCATCATTTCATCAAATTCCATCGCCGATTTCCGATTAGGTACTAGGCCGAAACCCTTTTTGAACATCTTGAAATTTTTGGAATTTTTGGTTATTTGGAATTGCATTTTTAGGACATTATTAGGGGGCTTGTTTGTGATTTTTGGAATTACATGATTTTGTGGGAAAGTAGTTGATTATTGGCTAGGTTTGAGACTGTAGACCATGCAGACCATGTTTGTGGACAAGTACGTCATTAAGACCTCAAGATCTATAAACCAGTAAAGATTCTCTTGAAGAGGATCGGTCTGGAGGGCTTCGTGGAGAAATCTACCCCCCACATACACTTGGTACACATTGAAGTTCCTTGATACTGTCAAGCAAGGAACCAATAGATTGGGTGATAAGGTAGTGAGGTACCCCGTGGGGGATGAGGCCCGCTAGATGATTTACCAAGAGATTGTCACGCGCTTCTAGTAGATTTTCATGTCATGGATTTCTCAAGATTCGATGGTGGGATGTTCTGGCCCATCATCACTCGACGCCCGCGGGCGAAGCCGAACAAGAATAGGATATAGTGCATCCGGTGCTGAGGTACATGCCGAGGTTTCTTACCATAGTGGTATGTGACCCTCCCTCTCCCGGGGTCATCTTAATGAAGCACTGGAGATCCAATCAATTAACCTGAGAAGAAGCTAAGTGAGGTCAAAGATATAATTTATATTGTTGCTCCCATCCCAACTACTATGATACCAAAAGGGAACATAGTGAAAAGTCCAAGGTCTTCCACAGAGATGTTAGGAATCTAAGAGCCAGCTACACACAACCGCGGTCGGGTCGTCAAAACCTACTAGCATGCAATTAACACGGGATTAAACTATATAAACTAACACATAGGGAGTATTTGCATAACATGATTAATGTTGTTTTGATTCTAGATTCCATCACATAAAAGTACTATAAACCTATTATAGTGTTTGTGACACGTAGTGCGGATGACGGTCAAAACTTCCCCTCAATAGTCATATAAGGGTGCGTGTAGAAGATCTTCCATCGGTATCGCCTCCGTAATTAGGGGAGTGTAACAATGGCAGTGACATATTGCACAGGTTTGATTTTTCGCTATGCTACTACGTCCCAGGCAGAAAACTATGAATGTTCTACCCCTAGGCATATAGAGGCAAAGGAAGTATGCATCTTATCTATGACTCTAGGGTTACAAAGCTGACCCTATTTTTCTACTTTAGTTATGACTACATGTAACCTTTCAGACTAACTTGCGGCTTACTAGTGTATGGTAGATCATAACGTTGATTCGGCAATACACACCGACACACCCACACGGTTCCAAACTATCGTTATCATAAGGAAATCTAGGTTTCCTTCTCGAGGGGATATCAATAATTTCACCAACATGAAAGTAGATTACGGTGTGTGCCAATATTAGTGTGACAATCATGGATTTAACAAAATTATGAAGAACAATCCAACATAATATTCACAAACGCATAGATATAGGTAAATCTAAGGAACTCACAAAATAGTCATTAATTCATGAATACAAACACAATTCCCAAGTAAATAAACTACTCCCTAAGCATTGAAGCCAAGTGTCTCATTGGATTCAACAATTTTGGGCTAAAGAAAAATAAAGGGAAGAAAGAAAATAACCTAGAGAGAAAGAAGAGAACTTTCTCTCTCCTACTCTTGAAGTCTAAAAATGAGCATAAACTTAAACCCTAGACGACATAGATCCATATATGGTAATAGGAAATAGGGCTTTGAAAAAATCCCAAAATGGTCTAGAAACCCAAGCAGCCGCAATTTGTGCGGCTAGTGGAAAATGACACGGTCCGAGCAAGGTCATACCATCACTGGACGCGCGGCATAGAACAGCTCGTACAGGGTCAAGCCGACACAGGCTGCATAGACTAGCATGAGCCGTGGGATGGTGTCTGTTCTTGAACTTATGATTTACGTGCCCTAAGTCGTTTGGCACAGCTCATGGCCTGGAAGAACTTTTTGCTCAGTAAAACATCACGACCCTTGCTATTTTAAACACTATGTGGGGTGGTTTTTGCTTTTGGAACTTGGAACGGTGCGGACCTTGTAAAATGGAATGGTCCACACCTATACTTAGCTATTTTGGAGTAATTTTGGGGCACTGGTGTTACGGCCTGCACAGATGTGCATGTCCCCTGTAAGGGCTATTGCACGACTGATGTTAATTTGCATGGTCCATGTTAGCCAGTTTACACGGACCGTACAAGGTTGAAGTTGGCTCGTACAATGGCTTGCTGGCTGGCTAGCTTCGTCTTCCATTCTTGATGTTCTTGAACTTCAAATCCGCCTTTTCTGGCCTCAATTCCATATACTACCACGCTTTGGAGTCTGTTGCCTTCAATCCACTAAAATCCTTGCGAATGACCTTCGATATCTTCTACCATTCTTGCGAATGGCCTTCAAATATCTTCTATCACCCTCGCGGATGACCTTTTATAAAATGATGAAAAAGTATTCATGAGCAACCTACTTGTAAGCTCACAAAGGAAAATATAGGTGCCCGTGAATACAAAGTTTCCTTTAGCTTCGGTTAAGTCTACAAAACTCAATATTTAGACAAATAGAACCAATAATGGTCGTCTAAACCCTTTGTCGTGTAAACTTAAAAAACACTAGTAATAAACCAAACAAAATATGGTAATAAGTGTGCTAAATGCATTGGTTAACACATGCATAAAGGTGCACATCAATCCCCCACACTTAAACCTTTACTCGTAGCATGTAGAGATAATTTAACCAATATATTTAACTTATTCGTAAGCTAACCTGGTTTCCCCAAAGATTGTAAGATTCTCACAGCTCTCACTCTCCCCGAAAATGCTAAAGTAATCTATCCACCAAAAATACATAAAATAAAATAAAAAGATAAAAGGGGCAAAAAAGTGCTGAAAATAAAAAGGTTAAAGTAATTTATCTCAGTTATTTTTTTCAAACTGAATAATATATTTTTACCTCAATTATTATATTAAATGAATAAAAGGGGAAAAAACAAAGTAAATAATCTTAACATATAGTGTGCGACATCGCAAGGGATGTATTAAAATGGTTGCAAATATCGCGTGTTACATTGTTTTTACCGACATAGTTTGCAATGGCCGACCGACGCGCAGATTAGTAAAGATAGAACTTTAAGACGATAAAGTTGAGAAGGATTAACTTTGTAAAATGAGGAAGTATTACTTTAAAATATAATATGGTAAGTTTTGTTATATTAGGATTGAAAATGGTTGAATAATAGGCAAAACCACAACCAACAAGTAAAGAATTTGAAGGTGGAAGAAAAAAGGAAATTAAAAAGAAAGTTGGGGTGGTACGCTTTTCTCTGATTTGGCATTTCTCTCTCCTCTCAACATCCCATCATCAGTTTAAGTTTTTGGGTATATGAAAAGACAATTATTTTAATTTATAAAAATGATTGATTTCAGTCTACAAAAATATTTGTTCAATATTTTTTAACTAAACATTGTAGAAAATCGTGTTGAATGATACAGGTGGAAATTGTCTTTAAAATCATGCACAGATCAAATCACACATATAGTCAATTAGATATTGTTCAAATAGGGTAGTAACATTATTAGAAAAACATTATTCATGAAAATATCCATTAAAATTAGTATATAAAAGTTTGAATACTAATAATCATTTTCTCAGTTCCAATAATATAATAGAAATTAAAATAAAATCAATCTGGTTGCACTATGATAACTTTGAAGAAAATTGGCCCCCCAACTTCTATGACGTCGAAAAAAAGGTGTCCCCAATACGCAGGTTGTTGCCGGTATGAACTCGGTGAAATCCTTCGGAGACAGGGCCTTGATCTTCCCTTACCCCGAGTAATTCATTCTCCACTCTGTCCTATAGCACCTCAGCACAACAGGTGTCTTCTCATTCAACAAAAGTGGTACAATTTCCACTGGGATGTATATATATATGCAATTAAAAACAAATAATATCAACAGAAAATTAAATAATTTCATGCTTTTAATTATTGGCTAGTTTTAGTCCTTACCAAAGTTGGGGTTTTCCCAAAGTTCTGTTGCTTCAAACTACAATGGAAACATAGGCTATCATGAGCCATTGTATGGTGTTCAAGCACAAACACAATAGGTTCAGGATTTCTCTACTGTGCGGAGAACTGTATTTAAACAAAAAAACTGATAAAGTGTACATATTTATTCGTATATATATATATATGTAAAATGGTAAGATTCCTGGAAAAAATGGTGACTTGAGGATCTTTCACCAGCCACTAGTTTTGAATATAAATTGAAAATGTTTAGGGCTAACTAGCCTCATAAAAAATGTGCGTCGGCCATGTGTCACATAAACATGTCGGTCTGAACCAATGGCTTAATAGACATATACCAGTGACGTTGGTGATAAGTCGACAAGACCAGTATCATGACCAATGCAGAGACGGGGTCGTAGAAAAAAATTAAAAATTAACTCAACTGCATACACGTGAAGTCATTAAGACATAGTATTACCGATGGATAAATCGAGATGACTGCGTTGTCTCAATGTTAACCTGAAATTCGAATGTGTGGCATCGCACACCATTCTTATGAATTAAAGATAACAATGGGGAAAAACACAGAATCAAGGAAAAATGATGCATTAAGAAGACAAAATTACACAAAAACATCCTAAAACAAACCAGAACATAGTACTTAGTTTGACGTGTAAGAAAAGTTAACACCCTAACAAATCTGAGTAAGAACTAGAAAACCAAGAAAACAACCCATACAAAAGCATAGATTAAACAAGGTGAAGTAACATTTAAAAAAATTAGGCACTACAAGAGTAGAAATTCATACCTTTATCAAAGGAGAAGAGGAAAGAGGTGGAGAGACTCTTGGTATTTGTGGAAAATTTGGAAATGATAAGTTTAAACTTTTTCTGAGGGACCATTTATTTACAGCAATTTTGAGGCGAGGTCATTTTAGGACCTTGTATTGCCCACCTCGGTTGGTGCGACATTGCACGTATATCGTTTGAGTTGACAAATGACCGACTTTATAACAACGTCACAGGAGTAAGTGGGCCAAAAATATTTAAACCCGCTAGCATAATAAATGATCCCGCCAAGGACCAATATGGATAATTTCATCCCTAAAACACCTAAACACGACAACATAACTTTTTTTTTGTGGTTTGAACAGTTTAAGTCCACCACCATAGGAAATAGTCGGTGAACAAATTGAATATATTAAAAATATTGGTGAACGCAAATATTTTCCATTTTAAGAATGGTTAAAACAAATTAATCATTTAACACAAGTATTTTATAGTTTATGTATGATCGTAACATAATTTTTTTTCATATGATAAGTTAAATATTAATGATTCAATAACATAAAAAATAACATTCAACAAATAGATTCAATATTAAATTAGAGAAACATCACATTCAACAAAATAGTCTTAATGTTACTGATGTTTTTCATAATTTTTTTACAAATTCTAAGTACTAATACGGTAGGATAATGTAATCAAAAATTGTGAGTGCAGAACAATCCACAAACTCAAAGTAGAGTGTGTCCCCAACCTTCAGGTCCTCTGCATGAAGGAACTCGCTATAACCCTTTGGGGTCAGGGTTTTTAACCTCATGTTCCCCGAGTAGTGCATGTAATACACTCTTCCGGGATACCTCAAGATAACAGGCGTCTTGAACTTTTGTAGGAGCGACTTGATTTGGCTGGGGATGTACTAAATTATGAACAGAAAACCACAGCTAGTATTTATGAAAATAAATTATAGAAAATTTTAACTGAAAATAAATACATGTGTAAAAGGGAAGGACTAACCAAAATAGGAATTGAATAAAGTTCGTTTGGGTTAACGTACGTACGAAATGCGGTGTGATTCTACTCAGAGTTCTCATCCGAATCACTACGGATATACATTTGGTCAATGAAACTAGTAATAATTAAATAAGAATATTAAAGAATATACATTCTAAACGAAAGATCACTCACCTCAATTGGTACATGACTACTCAAACCTTCACCACCAGCCACGATTCTTGAAAATCACATTATCATGGATGAAATGTATAATGATAGATAGAAATTGGTCTGATTGAAATTAATTCATTTAATCATTTGAGTTGAAATGTACATGCGACGTCGCAGACTTGTCGGTATAACCGAGATAAGTACGATGTCTCATTCAAAGATGAAGAGAAAAAAATGAATGTGCGACATCACACGTCAATCGCATAGGACGAAGTGGGAACGACTGTCGAGTCACGCAGTATAAAAACCCAGCAGCAACATAAAAATTAGCTGAAAACCAAAAAATTATAGGTTCTAAATGAATGTAGGGGACACAAAACCGAACGAAAAGATAGGAATGAAATGTGTAAACCGTAGAACCCTAATCCATAGGAACTTCCAAATAAACAACGTAGAACACATAAATCACACACAATATACAAAAACAATGCTATGAAAATACAAAATTTAAAGAATCAACAAACCAAACCTTTCAGAAAAATGGTTGAAGGACGGTTGGAATTCGAGGGAAAGTTAAAAGTTTGAAATAATTTATGAGGTGGGCTCCATATATATAGTCGTTTAGAACCCTTGTGAAATCCACTCGGCTAGTATAACGTCGTACCTTAATCAACCCTACCGACATAAAAGCCGACTTATGGCCGACGTTGGTAACTCTGATTTTGGGTCACACCATTTCAGCCCACTAGCATAGCAAAATGGGCACGCATTTGACCAAAACAAATATAATTGACCTTAAAATGCTTTATAGTATA
>JAULKJ010289616.1:0-12393 GCA_032355405.1 Rubia balearica | reverse complement strand
GTCAATTTTGTCTTATCATTGCTGGAATTTTATTGGTCAACGCCGAAATTAGGTACTTTGGCTATATCGGCACAAATTTTTCAAAAGTTTTGGTTAGATTGACACATATAGTAATTAGTTAGGGCTATATTGGCACATATAGTAATTACTTAGGGTTAGATTAGCATTTTTTGAGATTGTAAGGTTATATTAGCACTTTCAACCTAAAGTTAGGGTTATAAATGTATTTATCCCATAGATTAGCACTTTTTGAGATTGCAGGGTTATGTTAGCACTTCCAACCTAAATTTATGGTTATAAATGTATTTATCCCAATTATATATATATCCTAAATAATTACATACAAGTCCATGTATCTTTTTTTATTTTAATATAACACCTCCATCTCACCATAAATGTTAGGTAAGGTGATATCATCCAAATCTGTGTATAAATATTTATATGAAATGGTCATGTTACTTATGTCCTAATTTCACGGTGCTATGCATGAGAATTCACACCTTAAAAATGAAGTACCTCTTTGGGTTTTATTTAGATAAGGGCACCTCTTAATTACAGGCGATGAATGTAAAAGTATAATCATCAACCTACTCCATCGTATTTGTTATGAATGTATATTATCTGAATGTGTAGTTTTATATTATTATTTATTATAATATTTATATAAAAATTAATTATATTCTATTAACAAATAATATCACACAAAAAATACACAATTTTGCAAATTACGAATATAAAAGTTCACTAAAAATACATTACTCTTGATATCCTATAAATACTATATAATTTTCCATCATCTACCTCTTTTATCCCATTTTAAATTCAAAAGAAAAATATATACTAAAAAAATCAATAAATTTTGGATCGAAAATATTTTTAAAATTTAAACTATCGAGAATTAATACTTTATTAAAAATGATTCTATGTAAATTGATTGCTGAAAATTAATTTTATTTAATACGTATCCTTATGATGATCTATGGCCAAATGGTGGCGGGATTATTATAAAATAAAAAGTAAAGTGCATTTATGCCTCCCAATTTTTTATTTATTAATCTACATATGTCAGGAGCGGAGTTACTCCTTTGCAAGGTAGGACAATTGTTTTACCTTCGTCAAGAGGAATTTTTAAAAAAAAATCTTTAGTTAATTAATATATGATTTTTAATTAGTGCTCTAATTTATTTTTAATTTAAACCCCACTTTAATCCTCTAAATTTAAATTTTTCTTGAAAGTTTAACACTACCTTCTAAGATAGGGTCATCAAATTAAATTGTAATCCACCAAAAAAATTTCCTAGCTCAACCCCTGACATATGCACTCAGTACCTAGTTTAGTGCACAAACAATTCCTCAATTTTTCAAAGTCGGACTCCAGCTATAAGGGTATATGTGCACTTTCAAAAAACATAGGGAACATAGTATGTGCAATTTTTTTTAAAAAAAATGAAAAAACATATGTGCTCTTAAAAAAAGAGAGATATATGTATTGTAAAAAAAAGGGAAGCATAAATACTCCCTCCGATTTTCTAACATTGGATTTGTTTGACTGCAAAAAATTTCAAGGCATGTTTGATCATCAATACTCCCTCCATCCCAATTCAAGCTACACGGAATGTTTTTCACACTCATCAAGAAACTTGACTAATCGTTAATATGTTTAAATACGTATAATAACGGCAAATAAAAAGTTACTTTTGAGAAACTACTTGTTATGACGAATTCAACAATATTACAGACGAATAGATTATTGTTTATATATCTACTCAAATATGCGGTCAAAGTTTGATGGAGAATAATGTCAAATAGTAAGTGTGCAACTTAAAATGAGACAGATGAAGTAACTTTAATTGCATATAATAAAGAAGTCATGTGAGGTGTCTTTGAATTCTCAATAACAAGTAATTTCTAAAAAAATAAAAATTTTTAATTCATTATCATATGAAATTAAAGTTATCGGTGGTGAAACTTGATTTTTTTCTCCAAAAAATAGTCATTTTTAAGAAAGGGAATAGTAATTAAAACAAAACGTAAGAAAAGAAAGAAGATCCGGGCCCCATCTATGACCGTCACCCATGACGTCGTTCAGGATGGCGCATTGGAGCGTAAGCATTTTGACGTCTATGTTTGTTTATTTTCCTTTGATTCTGTGCGTAAAGCGCGTAGGATAAATAGGATTAAGTTCGTCTTTTATCATAAAATTATCAGCGCGTAGGATAAATAGGATTAAGTTCGTCTTTTATCATAAAATTATCAGCAAAATTTCGATGTAAACTTTCGGACTAATGGTTAGATTAATTATATAAAAAATATAATAATTTTTAGGATTAAATTATAATTCTATATACTCCCTCTGTTTTGTTTATATTGGCACCATAGCCTTTGGCACTTGGAATTTTGACTACCCTGGAAGTGACATAAAGCAAGTGAGACTGCGCATGATGGATTGGCAGCATGATGGATTGGCAGCATAAAATAAAGCATGATGCATTTTCAGCCACTCGTTTGCAAAGAAGACTGTGCCACTTGGAGTTTAAACAAAATCAGCCACTGGTTTGTAAAGAAGTCTCACATGGGTTAGGGGAAATTCATGTTGTCCCCTTCCATTTTTGGAAAGAAAACAAAGGGTGCCAATTAAAACAAAACATCCATTTTTAGTAAGTGTGCCAATAAAAAGAAAACAGAGGGAGTAGTGATTTTTTTTAAGTTTTAGCAATTTTGTTGTAATAAATTAAAACAAACATCAAGTCACCCATTAATAACATAAATTATATAATGATACCGTCTAACGATTAGACATCTAAAAGTAATCTTATAGTCATAAAAAAAATGATTAAGTTTGACCACAATAAAACATGTAAATGTCAGTAGTAGATTAAGAGTATTTAACGATTTCGTAGCGTGGCTTTTCTAAAAATGAATCCTGAAACCACCGTCCTTTAGCTGTTTCGAAGTTGGAATGTGGGAAAGATAGCCAATCGATGGACATATTCAGAATGCCAACAAATGTTGCCTAGCGTAGAACCATCGTGTATTTGTGTGTATATGACGATAATTATTGTTAAACCACCGTTAATCCAACTGAAACACAACGATTGATTTTAACTGCCCTGTAATTGGACCTAATCTGAAATCACATGTTTCGTATTGTAGTTATAAACTCAATTACGCCTAGTTATGTATTGCAAATAGTGAAGTCACGAATTCGACTTTCTAGGGTTGCATAGTTGACTGCGTTGTAGTCATACACTCAGTTTTTCGTGGTTAGTATTGGAATTTTTGCAGTCAGAAATAGGCTAGCTTCGTTGATTGACTTCGTTTTGATTTTGAAAGATCGTTGAACTGGAATATTGAGTTATGATTATATTCATCCAATTATAGATAGGAACTAGTACCAACACATTTTCACACCATCTAATTGCACCTCAAATATTTGTATTACTCAAGTTTTCCACATTTCATCCATATTGAAGGTTAGAATTTTATTGTTAAACCTTTATAATTGATCAATTTATGAAAATATTTGATTTGATTTTATCTCTAATTATGAATTGATCCCTTTATTCTAGTCTTCATAGAATATTTACTGCAGGTCGAACACCTACTTTCGTGAAAATGTTTATTTTAGCGACCGAATCGTTGGGGTTATGTTTTCCAGGTAGTATTCGTGGAGAGATACGTCGAGCTATACTTTGGGGGAAAGCCTCTTCAGGGAGAAGATAGTGAGCAGGTTCAGTATAACTGCATTCTTAGGTTGCGGGAAGATAAACATCGTGCTTCATAACCTTTGGGTGACCTACTTTTGTTATTTACTATAATTTGAAAGAAAATGACTACTTGTATTTTGAATACATGGGTAAAAGTATCTTTCAAGTTGTAAGCCATGGAAATATACACGGGTCGGCTACTTAGGCAATGTTTTGTATACAATAAATTTATGGAAATATTTTTCAAACAGTAAAATAAATGAGACACACTATGTTATGGGGATGCTTTTCTCCACCATGGCTTGTAACTGATAAACTGTAGTAGTGTCTCAACTACAATTTTTTTGTCGACTTTTTCATCTATCATACCATCCATATACTCGAAAATCACCATCATATTTTCACGTTCAGGATGTTCAAACTTTCATTGGTGAAACGTTGATAAAATTCTAATGTAAACTTGTTAGAATTTTGTGAAAGATTTAGTAATTCCGGTACTGTTTTGGAGAACCTTTTCTTTTGATAAACGTGTGTCAAAATCTGTCTACAAAAGTCAAAGTATGAAGAAGATGGGACCCCTTGATAGCGACTCAAACCACTGCAGAGCCTTCCTTCTAAGTTATGATCCAACCAACTTACACATTAATTGTTCTGGGATATCTTGCGATTCCATTAAGTTCTGGAATGTCATCAAAAGCTCCCCTGGGTTGGTTTTTCCCATGTACATTGGTAAGGACTCTGGTACCTTTCAATCTGGAATCCATATGAATGTAGCAATCTGGGTATAAAGAGAGAAGACTTTGATCGTCCACTTCTGTCAATTTAAATTCAAGTATTCTGTCGATGACATTGGTACTCCTATCTTCAACTAATCAATCTAGTATGTTGAGGTGTGCCAATTGCTGACTACGAGAAACCACTGAAGCTCCAATATAAGGATTGTTCCTCATTGTCATGCCATAGTGGGGTTGTGTTGGCCAGGACGAAGGGTTATGGGCTAGAAGAATCTGGATCGGAATTTCGAAGAAGCACTTTCTATCAAGGTTGATTGAATCACATTCTTGAATTCAAGAAGACACAGTCGAAGACTTGTAGAAAACAAAACTCTGAAAACTTGGCTAACACGAGGGAATAATACACACGAACTCAAGCACTAGTTGCATGAATTTTTCATTAAAATCTCGAAAGTTCTAGTCTCACAAATTCGAAGGTTTTTAAACTCGCAAGTTTAAGGTTGCTCACAAGCAAAGAGTAATAACTCAATTTATGAATATATGGTTGATAAAGTGTATCACTAAAATGTTGAGAGTTTTCTCTATTTATAGGGTTTAATTTGGCCATAATCCAAGGAAACAAATTCAGCTAGGATTTGATCTGATTCTTGGATGAATTATAACTATCATTGAATCTAAATCCTTATCAAAATACATGTCATAATCTACTAAGGAGGATGGCCGAATTCTTGTAGTAAGAATAAGCAGGTCCAACTTTATCTTGTCTTATCTGATCAAACCTTATCTAAACGTATATAATCCAAACAAATTTTAACTAATCTTATAATACAAAAAATATTTTAAGATTAGCTTTGAATTTGAGCACACAACCTCACTAAAAAAATTCACTGGAAAAAAGAGAATAGTATTAAACTCCTAAAAAATCATGACCAAATTGAAATAGTACTAAACTCAGAAAATTAGAAATAAATGAGGTTTTGATACTCGTATCATTCCCTCCATGGTCAATTTTTTTATCCTCTAATAGTGAATGATCTTCAAAAGTAAATAGAAATAAATGCCCCCCCGGCTATCCCTGCGAAGTCCTGCAAATAAACGATGATCGGGAACTGACTAGGCTGTTATTAGGCGCTGACTAGAGAGTGAAGGGATGAGGAATAGGAAGGGATTGCTTGAACTTGCGAGAAAAAGGACAGCTGCGAGGAAATGAAATACTTTTGAAAAATTGATCAACTCGCGATACAATGAATAACTCATAGCTGGTGATAATAAACGTGTGGGGCGTACACGCGTTGCTTTTGCAGTTGATGAGCTTTAAGTATCGTGCCCGTAATATGCATGTACCTTGATTTGGTGGAACTATCTGCCGGGGATAAAACAAGATTGTTGCTGACATGGCCGGAGAACTGATAACGAACAAGAGAACCAACTGATATGCGTTGCTGCTCTCATTCGTTAAGACACGGAGCTAAAGTCCCCAAGAAAATTGGAGGCTTTGCCGGAGATGATCGGAAAAACATTCGTTGAAAGGAGCTAGATTCGTCGAAGGTGCAGGCAAATCTGAGATCAACGACAGCTGAAGGAGAAGAACCACCATTCGGCGAAGCTTAGCAATGATGATGGAGGATTCAGTTGCTAGGGTTTTTTATTTTTATTTTTTTCTATTTTTCAATTCGAAAATAAAAATTACAAATCAAAATCCTTGACTTTTTTGTCACATGAAACTTTTTCTTTGCTCTGATACCAAGTGATATGAATCTCCTTACAAAGATTCTAGATGCAAAATTTTGAAAAAACCCTCTCTATCAAGGTTGAACGAAGCACCTTCTTGAATTCAAGAAGACACAGCCAAAAATATTTTAGAAAACACAACTCTTAAAATCCCGCAAGTTCTAATCTTACATGTTCGAAGGTTTTGAACTCGCAAGTTTAAGGTTGTTCACAAGCAAAGATTGATAACTCTAAATTCGGAATATATGATTGATAAAAGTGTATCATTAAAATGTTGAGAGTCTTCCCTATTTATAGGGTTTAGTTCATCCATAATACAAGAAAAGAAGACATAACTAGCTAGGACTTGGTATGATTATTGGATGGATTATAACTTTCTTTGAATCTAAATCCTAATCATAATACATGCCCTAATCTACTAAGGAGGATGGTCGAATGAATGACCAGATTCAACCTTGTCTAATCTTATCAAATCTAATCTAATAAAACCTTATCTAAACTTATCTAATCTAAATAGCCGTGAATTAATCTTATAATACAACATATATTTTGTGATAAGCTCTTAGTTTGAGCACACTACCTCACTATAAAAACTCCGTGGAAAAAAGAGTATAGTGTTAACCTCCTAAAAAACCATAGACCAAAATCAAATAGAACTAAACTAAGAAAACTATAAATAAATGAGAATTTGATACTCACATCAGACGTGTTATTCTAGAAACAAAGGTTGAGATGGGGGCTGGTATTGTTGAAGTAAAATGCTGCATATTGCATTCCAGTGGAATGACAAAATCACGCTTGAATGATTGTGGTAAAATATTTCTTCAATGTCGATGTGGTTCGTATTACGTACGCTTTGCTTAAAGAGTAATTTGACCCTATTACAACATTGGGTTACACTAATCCCCTTCGAGGATAAATCAATCGAAAAAAACCCTCTTGTTCTAGGGTTAAATCAGGAGAATAATTATGAGTAATTTTTGGTTGATTCATCTGTTTGAAAAATTCTGAGAATTCCACTCGTGTTTTTGTGTTTTTCCACTTTTTACCATTCATGCGTACACATGTATATATAGGGAACAAGTGAAATGATGTTGCGGTTCATCATTCTAAGAAAAGTCACGTAGGTATAATTATGAAACGATAAATCTTTTCAGATAAATTTACTGAGGTAGGCATGTTGCAACACCATAACCAATACATCATTTTAAGTCATCCCAATCCTTTCAATAAAAGAATTAGGCACTGCGCACCACTACCATCCGTATTATAACAAATTCCGAAATGATACATATTCCACACTCCAGGACAATACATGTTAGTCATCACCAACACAATTAATCCTTATCCTATCAACTTTAAACTCGTAGATAGTTTATACAAGTGTGCAGTCCAGACCACCGAACTTGTTTTAACGTCCTGATCTCACAACTATCTGAATCCAATTATACTTACTCCCTCCGTCCTAGGTTAAATTGAACACTTCAGTTTATGTCACTATTCAGTGTCTAACTTTGACCACATATTTGAATAGATATATAAATAATAATATTATCATATATGATATTGTTCAATTCGTCGTAACAAGTAATTTTCAACTATCAACTTTTTATTTACCGTTATTATACGTAGGTAAAGATATTAGCGGCCAAACATGTTTCTCGAAGAGCGTAATATGATTAATGTGTAATTTAAACTGGGACGGAGGAAGTAAATAATTTTATGTTTCATAAAACACCAACAATCCAACAACCAAACAAAATAAGTGTTTAAATGAAAATCTCTTAAAGATTGAATTTTCACCTTAGTGAATTACACATTCCAAATATTCGAGAATCAGGTTGTGTGTCTCTAAAGATTAAACCCTTCAACCCATTTGAACAATTGAAGATAATCCACACACAAGTTCAAATACAACTCAAAAGCTTGAACCGACACTATCCATTCATGAGTGTATGCAAAGCCAAGCTTGAACTTATTGAATTGGCTAAACTTCACACTTCATATAGGTGAATTTTTTTTATCGTACACCTGCAAATGTACTTTAACAAAGGATGCATTAAGAAGTTAAAACTTCAACCTAACTTCCATGCATGTCTAAACGTATTACTTTCGGGATATAAAATCATAGGTTTTAATCTCAAACAATAGCCCTTCCACATTGAATTTTACAATAACGTCGTATCAGAGAAAAATTGGGTATCTCATTATGAAATATTTAAATAGGCTTTAAACTCACCGATTTATTTATCAAGTCCCTACCTAGTCTCTTCGTCAAGTATTCCGCTAGATTGTGTTGAGATTTTACAAAATCAACTGAATTCAAACCATGAGTTATTAAATCATAAATCAGCATTATGCCCAATTGGCCTTTTGCCCCCACAAAATTTTACATACCAAATTTCGTTACCATTCTGCCTTTTTACCTGCAGTTTTTTTCCATTCCGCCCTCTTTACCAGCAGTTGAGGTTTCTTCTAATTTCTGTATCACCTCTTCCCTGCTAATTTTCCATTTCAAATCTTCCCGAGTAAGGAATGGTTAGCTGAATACTCTCATTTCATTTCGTTTTTCAAGTGTTAACCCATCATATTACAAAATTCCAGAATACTATGTTCTGATTCATTTTTCAAGATTCAACACGTCCCTATTACAAAAATATAGAATGTGTTCTGAATCATAGACATATAAATAAATTTAAAAAATCTATATTCTCGCCAGTTCATTTATTTGAAAATAAAAATTATCAGGATTTGAGTGACTGTATTGAATAGTAATGCTTAACCTTTTCAGAAAATATATTGCCATGTATCTGCTTAACTTTAGCAACATCGCATGTTTTTCATAAAACTGTTCCAAAATTCAGTACACTGCTAAGTATTCTATAAAAAATTAAAAAAATCATCGTTACTTTTTCAGCTAAGCCACCCATACCAAAATAATTTTTGTCTTTATTATTACTTTTCTCATTGTTTCTAACTATTTAGTTTTGTATATGCAATTAACTCCCTGTTTTATTGCATGCGTACTAGTACTATGAAGCAAGGGAAGTTCTATATACCGGTAATGTTTCTTCTTTTCATTTGACAAAAATTAAATAATTATGTCATTCAAAATCTATTGCCAAAAACATAGCTGAACTAGTAAATTATCAAAAACATACCGAGATTTTTGTGAAAGTTGAAAAATATTTGAGATGATTATGACAGGAGAAGTTACACATGAAACACCACCATATTAGTACTTAATCCAATCCATACATGCGATCCTTTGAATGGCCATATGTTGTATCGTCCAATATCCAATTCATGCATACACGACAATACTCATGATCCTATATGTTCAAAATTACTTTTTAAGATTATTGGAGTAAAATATTGTAATAATGCATTCAAATGGAATGACCAAATCACGCTTGAGTGATTTTGGTAAAATATTTCTTGAGTAACGATGTGAGTTGCGTTACGTACACTTTCCTTAAAGAGTAATTCGACCCTATTACAGCCTTGAGTTATACAAATTCTCGTCGGGGATTAAACAATTCTCTTTGGTTGATCTGTATGTCTGAGAAATTTTGAGAATTTCACTTCTGTTTTTGTGTTTTTTGACTTTTTCCATGCATGCATATGCACGTATATATAGGGAACAAATGAAATGATGCAACAGTTCATCATTCTACGAAAAGTCACGTAGGTATAATTATGAAATGATACATCTTTTTAGATAAGTATACTGAGTTGGCCATGTTGCAACACCATAACCAATACATCATTCTTAATTCGTCTCAATCCTTTCAATAAAATAATTAGGTATTGCGCACCACTACCATTAGAATTATAACGAATCCCAAAATGATATATCTTTCCACACTCCAAGACAAGAAATGTTAGTCATCACCAATACAATTACTCATATCCTATCAACTGTAAACTCGTAGATAGTTTATACAAGTGTGCACTCCACACCACCAAATTTGTTTTAACGTCCCGAGTTCACAACTAATCAAATCCAATTATTCTTAAATAGCCTTGTGTTTCATAAAACACCAACAGTCGTTGTGCCTCTCAAAGATAGCATTTAGAGGCCTTAATTGCGGTTAATTACTAGAAAGTATATGGTAGCATATCAGGGTCATCCACGAGAAAACAGGTTTTATCGAGTGTTAAACGTAGTTAAAAAATGCACGAAGAAGTTACTCTACTTGTGTGGTAACAAAGTGGGAGGTTTTGGTTTTGGAAAACACTACGCTTAATTTAAAATAATAAAGTAACGAACAATTATACATGAAATTGTAAATACGATCACACTTATACAAAAGACGAAAGAAAGATGATAACGAGTGTTGGGCGTAATTGCTTTACATTTCTATTCATCCTTTGATCATCGATTAATTAAACTATTCTTATGAATTAATCACATATTGTGTAGAACTTATCTACACCTTTCGGGTGAAGATATTTCTCGCCTCTCCTCGGTTGTAGTTAGAGTAGGCGATCGGCGCCACACAATAATCGTTACTGATTGGGTGTATTTTATACACATATTTTTATGTGTTTTTATGAGTTTCTTTTGCCATTTGATGTGCACGTAGGTGTGTTTTTTGTGCAGAAAATCATTAGATTGTGTACTGAGGGTGAGGAGTGATACACTATACTCGTTTCCCTTAATCGTAGTTTTTTTCCCACGAAGTTTTCCCGGTAAGGTTTTTAATGAGGTAGTGTGCTCCAATGGAAAATGTTCTTATTTTACCTTCCAAGGAGGGATATGAGACATTATTTGAGAATGAAGCTCAGGAGTAAAGAATTTGGGCTCATTTGGGTTCACGTAAAGAATGTTGAATTAAAGAATAGAAGGCCCAATATGAAGACCAAATTAATTAGCCCAATAATATTTTCCTTTTCTTAGTTGGATTTGTAATTAGGGCTATTGTAAAATAACTATGAAAACCCATATCGTAGCTTTAGAGAGGAGGATGGTAGCTTTTTTATTACTTCTGGAACCGCCGCACGTTTGTTTTTCTTCCCAGCATATAATTAATCATCGGGCGACATTAGTAACTTTTGCATTTTAATTTAGTTTTTATATTTATGCATTATTTTGTTATTTGTTTATTTAATATAAATATGTTTAGTAGCTAAATCTCTTCTCCGGCTTAGGTTAATGAAGAATTAACAGTGATTTATATGTGAGGCCTAATTGTAAGTGATAATTGCTTTGTATGAATTCCTGATTGTTCTCTGTGTATATTTTATTTATGAATTTCTCCAGATCTGATCAACCTTGGGTTAGTTGGAATAATGCCAATTAAATTCCGCTATTTATCTTTATCTAGTTGGTGGATTTAATTAGTGGTGAAACTATCAGCAAATAGTGACAATAATGGGTAGATAATTTCTGACAGCTGATCTGATTATGAATTATATGAATTGGGTTTCTTTGGTTCTTAATGTTGTTGAGATATTAAATCTTGTTTATAGCTGATTCTTGCTAGATTATATCTTAGTAGTCAGTTTATAGCTGATTCTTGCTGACTACCGATAAAGTAAGAAAAATTGGACTGTGTCTTGTAGTTGATTCTCGGCAGTGTATAACTGGTTGATTCATGCGAATTGATATATTATTGCACCTGTGATCATATGAATTATTAGTTAATGTGGATTTACCTTTTGCCGGAATTCATTCCCATATTGATATTTGTGTTATTTGCATTCTTAGTTTAGTTTAATTATTTTCTAAGCTAATTGATTTTATTTTCTTAGTTAATAGATTATATTCTCATCAAGTTAAGGTGTGGTAGCAAACCAACAATTGAATCTTTAGAAATAAGAATTTGTTTCAACTATTCTCTGTGGGATCGACCTTGCTTAGTCTACACTTGAATTTAAATATAAGAAGTTAGCAGGTTTATTTGGTAGAAAAACGACCTATCACTTACCCTCGGGTTACCCTTGACGATCAGTGTCATAGACTTCCCCAAGAATAGAAATACAAATGAAGAACCAATAAAACTAACATAATATCCTACAAGCGTGAAATATCTAGATAACACAAATATATCTACTAATAACGACTACGAGGATCGGTCTTCGTGCTAATTGTTATAGTGAGCCACATTGATAATTAGTCCAACCCATTCAAATTCATCTCAAATCTAAGCAATTTCATCAATCAATAGTCATAATTAGTTGTCACACCCAATTACAACCTAACATTAACCAACGAT
>JAULKJ010289606.1:0-12395 GCA_032355405.1 Rubia balearica | reverse complement strand
CGGACACCGGGGGCATTGTCTTGCAGGTCGGACGCGATTCAAGGGATCACGAAGAGAGGCTTCATACGGTGGAAATATATTCATCAAATGGTAACCCTCCAATGTGTCTCAATTCTTTATTCAATTCGTAGTGCATGATAGTGGTTGTGATTGAACTTGTTTGATTAGAGGTTAGGGATATTTTATTGGGGTGATGGTAATATGTTGATTAAAGTCCAAGATTATGTCACCAAGGGTATATTTTAGTGTACATTTTTTTCTTTGTGTGTGCTTTCCTATTTTCTTCCCTTGGCATATGTTCTATGATTGTGTATATGGATAGAGGACAATGCAAGCTTTAAGTGTGGAGGAGGAGATTATATAACACTTATGTTTCTTAGTTGCTACTATGTAGCTAATATCTCTTTTATTGAGCATTTTGAAAAATTTGTAAATAAATGAAAAAAAATTACCGGGCTAAGTTGTAAACCCGAAAGGGAAACTTAGGTAAAAATAGGAAGAAAGTCCGGGTAGGTCGATAGGCCTAGGTAAAAATGAGAGGCTAGGCCAAATTAATTTTGAAAACTTACACAAAAATGAGAAACCGTGTGGAAAAAGGTGAGATGGTGAGCTCAACATGTGTGAAAGCTAGGATGAAAACCCAAAAGGGCTACTAGGTAAAATGAGAGAAATTGAAAGAAAACAGAAACTAAGTTGAGGATCCTTCAGCATTATCCTTGGTCATAGTTAAGTTGAGAATTTAGAGTTAGCCTTAGTTCCAACCAAGTTGAGGATCTGGTGGATTATCCTTGGTGGTTTTTTGGCAGCATCTCTTGGATTTCTTTTGGCAGACTACTTGGTGGAGTAAGCTAGTTCAACACTTATCATTTGTGCTTACTTTTTCTTCACAATATTTTGGGTGGTTAGGTTACTTTAGTATCTTCGGGGAGTGTAAGAGTTGTGAGATTCTTACTTCTTTGGGAAAACAAGGGTAGTTTGGGAATAAGTTGAATGCATTGGCTAACTTATCTTTGCATGCTACATTTCACTTAGCTCTTTTCTCGTTTTTGTTCACTCGATGACGAGTAAAGGTTTGAGTGTGTGTGTGTGTGGGGGGGGTTATGTGCACATTTATACATGCATTAGCCTATGTATTTGACATATTTACTATCATATTTTGTACAGTTGATTACTAGTTTTAGTTAAGTTTACATGACAAAGGGTTTAGACGACCATTATTGGTTTTCTTGTCTAAATCCCAAGTTCTATAGACTTAATTAAAGCTAATGGACACTTTACATTCACAGGAACCAATATCTTCCTCTATGATCTCGTGAGTACTTTTTCATCATTTTTTTGTATAAGACCATCCCTCGAGGGTGGTAGATGATATTTGAAGGCCATTCCCAAGAATAATAGAAGATATCAAAGTCCATTCACATGGATGGTAGTATATTGAAGGCCATGGAGTGAAAAGAGTGGTAGTAGATGGAATTGATCCTGAGAAAGGCGGATTCAAAGTTCAAAATGGCCAAGAAAGAAGTGGAGAAACTGTTATCCAAGAGCTGCATGGCATTCTAGTAATAATCCGAGAAGAATTATCCCTTTAGAATGGCACTATTGAAATTTTCTCGTCGAGCACAATAAAATAGACTACAAGAACTCTCAAATCATATCAGCAGTTCATCCATAGCGGAGAAAACAAGTCAGCCAGCCAGACCAGCCAAGGCCATCACGAGGCTCACCTAGCATGGCACGCGCCAAGGGTGCTCAGCACGAACTGAACCAAGCAACACAACCGGATCCAGGCTCCAGCACGGACTGTGCCAAGGGTGCTCAGCATGGACCGTACCAAGCAACACGGCCTGTGCCAAGCCTCAGCATGGACCATGCAAAACTCAGCTTCCTGTGTCCCATATCTTCGATCTACTTCAAAATTTGGCTAACTATGGGTGCGGACCGTTCCGTATCATACGGTTCACATCATTTCAAGACACTAATGAAAAGTCCAGCCTATGGGGTATAAAGAAAGACATGGCATGTGCCGTTCAACTGATCGTGAAATGCTTCCAGCTAATAGGCGGCGCTAAATAACATTCGGAACACGATTCAGAATCTCAAAATTGAGTAGCAGCAGAAGCCCCTTCCAGGACACACGGCCTATGTGTCATGGGGTTTCCCCTCTTGGGCCAGGAGAACTGTGAAAAGATCAATACTAGAAAGCAAATACTCCACCTAGGCTTCAAAGACGTCGCATTCAGCGGGTGGGTGGATAGCACACCAGGCGTTTAGAGAGATTGGAGTTCTAGGAAAAACCGGAATGGAACAGTAAACACAAACACTTGTATAGAGTGTCCGAACTATTGTACTTAGGATGGAATACAAGTAGAAACCAACAAATTTGTGGAGCTAAAACCCAATCTAACTTATATTGCAAAATAGGTAAATGGGTGTGAAGTTCATTACTCCACATATATAGTGCACGAAAGTAATTGGAAGTACCCGGTACAAGAACAAAAATAGTTTAAGCTAATAGGGCTTTTAGGCCCTAAGCCTCTTTGTTGGTTAGCACTACAACTTGAAAACAAGTAATTTATAAGTACTGAAAGACTACCAATTACAAGGAGCTTGGAGCAAGAGTTTTCTCAGCACTACGTTGAGAGGGCCGACCCACGGGGTGAGGGAGGAAGATTAGACCATGGCCACCCTGTAACATCCTCCCCCACCTATTTTAGTGTCGTCTTTGGCATTGTAGGATCTTCAAAAACATCAAGAAGAGGCTGGAATACCCAAAGGTTCTTTGCCAACTCCATGTGTTTTCATCGTCGTTACATAGCTACAACTTTACCAAGTACTCTTTTTGGTTTTTATGTGCCGGGAATACATCTTGAACTTGGAGAACGCTTTCCACAATTATTTTCCCTCGAGCTGGGATGTTGAAATATTCCTTCTATGGCTCACCTCTTCCAAGGTCGTCCACGACCTCATAATTTTTTAAGAGGCTTACATGAAGTACCAAATGGGTCTTCCACCAGTCGGGGGATGTCCACCTTTTAAGCTACCTTTCCAACTCTCTTGATAATTATCACAGGGCCTATGTACTTCCATATGAGTCAAGGATCCCTTTTACGAATGGCTTTGCTTTGGTGCTGGCTAGGAACTTTCACCAACAATCAGTCCCTAACTTGGAACTCTATGAAATGATGGTTCTTGTCTGCGTGTTTCTTCATATGTGAAACCACCTTCTTGAGGACGCTCTTAGTAATGTCTCTATTCTTTTTCCACTCTTGTGAGAAACTCTTGGCCCTAGGGACTTTGGATCGCACAACAAGATCCACCGTTGTGGGTGGTAAGGGTTGCTGCCCAGTGATAATCTCAAAAGAACTCTTCTTGTTTGAATAGATATTTTGGGAATTGAAGCACAACTGGGTTACATCCAACAATTTCACCCATTCTTTCTTATTGGCAGTCATAAAGTGTCGAAGGTACTCCTCCAACATACCATTGAACTGCTCAGTTTATCTAATGTTTTGGGTGCACTGTGTTGTTCATGTTCAGCTTTGACCCGAGGATCTTGAAGAGCTCGATCCAAAAGTGACCAGTGAAGCGAGTGTTGTGACCGCTAACAATATCTCTAGGTAGTCCCCAATACATGACAATGTTCTTAAAAAATATCTGAGCTGTCTCTTCCATTGAAATATATTGGCGAGCAGGGATAGCATACTTCAAGAGCCGATCCACTATCACAGGATTATTACAAGGTCTCCAACTTTCAGGAACCCAGTGATGTAGTGGAGATACTCTTCCATGGACGAGTGGGAACCGATAGAAGTTTCAGTACCCTCCATTCTTATGATGGTCCGGCTTATCCTGCTAGCATATTAGACAAATTCAAACAAACTGGTTCACGTCCTTCTCCATAGAAGACCAGTAATACCCAGCCAGAATTTGCTCCATCCCAGGATGTCCCACCCATACCATGTTACGACACTCCTTGAGAATGGTCTTCTTCAGCTCCCTGCTCATAAGAACGTACACTAAGTGTTTCCATGTGTACAAGAGACCGTCCTCAAGATTTTAGCCAAGTCAATTAATTAAGTAGCAACTCCATCGCTGCCAAGTTCTTGCGTATCAGATCCCTGGTCCCGATTGAAACTTCACTTCCCTGCCTCGCGGTCAAATAGTGAACTGCAGCCACCAAGCCTTGCCGACTTAAGGTATTCACGACATGGTTCATTCTTCACGTTCGGTACTCTAGGATGAAATCAAACTCAGACAGTAGTCCCAGGAACCTGGCTTACCGACTATTTATCTTAGGCTGCATTAAGAAGTGGCTCAGAGCCGTGTTTTCCGTTCACACAGCGAAAGATGCACCCATCAAATAGTGTCTCCAAAGACGTAGGTAATGAACAATTACCGATAGTTCCTTCTAGTGTGCCCAGTACCGCATTTCAGCACCACTTAGCTTTCTTCTCTCACAGGCCATCGGGTGGCTATCCTGCATCAACACCTCTCCAAGCATAAAGTTTGAGGCATTCGTAAGCACTTTAAACGGATTAGAAACATCGGGCAACGCCAATAATGGATCTATGGACAAGGTTTCCTATAGCCTTTCAAACGACTGTGGGTACGGATCATCCAACACTTATGACTTATCCTTCTTGAGAAACTCCGTGAGTGAAACTTCTAGCCTGAAATAATCCTTCACCTAACGTTGTTAGTAGTTGGCCAAGATAAGAAATAACTGAAGTACCGGAACACTTCTAGGGGACCTTCACTGCGTGATTGGGTTTATCTTATTGGGATCCATCCTTATCTTGCCAGTCTCGATAATATGTCCTAAAAACGTCTATCATTTTCTGTGCAAAAAAACACTTCAAGATCTTAGCATACAAATGGTTCTCTCGTAACCTTACAAGAACCTATCGTAAGTGCCCAATATATTCCTCGAAGTTATTGTTGTAGACCACTATATCATCCATGTAAACCCCCATGAACTGATCTAAGAAGTCCCTCAGCACTTGGTTCATGAGAGTACAAAAAGTAGCTGGAGTGTTGGTCTGGCCGAACGACATCGCCTAGAACTCAAAAGCCCCTTAGCGCATCAAACATGTGGTTTTGTACTCATCTCCCTCCTTGAACTGAACCTGCTAGTGCCCCGACTGCAGATCGATCTTTGTGTAGAAGTTTGCATGACACAGCTGATAAAAAAATCGCCGATCAAGGGTAGTGAGTAACGATTTTGACCATGATTTTGTTAACGCCTTGTAGTCTACGCAAAACAGCAATGACCCATCATGTTTCTTTCTGGGACAAAACTGACGCTCCAAAGGGGGGATTTTGCTAGCATAACAATCCCACCTTCCAACATCTCCGTCAGCAATTTCCTCAACTTCAGAAGCTCAAGTTGAGTCATCCTGTAGGGCGCACGAGACGATGATATCGCTCATAGGATCAACTTAATCTCATGGTCTATTTCTGCTTAGGCGGAAGTCTCTTGGGAAACTGATTTGGCATCACATCTAGAAACTCTCTTAGCAGCCGTTTCATTGAGGGATCTATCAGTCATAATTTTCCCTCAACTCTTCCCAACACAGGTGGGATAGAAAGCTCTCCATATTCTATCCTAGTCCCTTTTTGAACTACATGGCCGAAATCCATTTCTCCTCAAACCTTTCAGGAAGTGGATGAATCATATATGGGTTATTGCCCATTACGTTAAACGTGTTCTAGTAAGGATATTATGCAATTTGCACATCCCGCAAGAAGTTCAAGCTGAGGATGAGCTTGAAGTCATCTATCTTCATGGTATGGAAACTCTTTTGGCCCACGAACATGTCAGCCTTGATATTACACATGCGTGTCTCCCCTATAATGGGTTGTGCTGGGGAATTAACCGCTTTTACCCTGCCAGTTGATTCCTTCACCACGAGACCTAGACATTCCACCTCAGATTCAGCCAAGTAGTTGTGCGAAGCTCCTGTGTCAACCATGGCCCGTACGGGTTTCCCATTCACTGCGAGATCCATATACATCAGGCCCTTATTCTTATTGTTTATTGGCTGCACCATTTCTATACCGTCCTTGATCATGGCAACTTCCAGCTAACCTGCTGACTCGGTCACCCATTTCATAGCTTCTCACTTGACCAAAGCTCGGCCCATCCTCTCTTTGAACGATAAGGGAACTATTTTTTCACACCCATCATAGCATTGCAGTAATAGTTCATGGCTCTCATTGGTTCAAATTCTTCCCTAACATAATCTTCGTAGCTACTCCCACCCGAGAAACTGTTAGGTAGAGTATCATCCCTCTTATTGTAAGGTGCTGACAAAGGTTTTTTTGTCTAGGAAGTCCTTCACTAAGTGCGGTCCCTTGCACAAGTACCACCCAATGAACTTTGACTGTACACCTGAATTGTTGCTTGAGCTCGAGTTTTCCCTGCTAATGTTTGTGACATCCCATTCCAATAGGTCGGCTCTTGCATCTAAAACCATTCTCTGTTAGATCTCATGTTATTACTGCCATGGGTATCCCCTCTTCGGTTAAGAGAACCGTGAAAAGATCAATGCTAGAATGCAAACACTCTACCTATGCTCCACGAATGCCAAACTCAGCAGGTGGCTGGATAGCACACTAGGCCTTTAGAGGGACATAGAGCTCTAGGCCAGATCGGAATGGAGCAGCAAATAAAAACACTCGAATAGAGTGTCCACATCGTTGTACTTAGGATGCAATACAAGTAGAAACTAACAACTTGGTGGAGCAGAAGTCCAATCTAGATTATATTGCAAAAAAGGTAAACGGGTGTAAAGTTCATTATTCCATATATATGGTGTACAGAAATAATTGGAAGTAACAAGAAAAAAAGGTTTAAGATAATAGGGCTCGCAGGCCTTATGCCTCTTAGTTGGCTATCACTACAACTAGAAAACAAAAGTATGAAAAACTACCTATTACAAGGTGCTTAGAGCAAGAGTTTTCTCAGCACTACGTTGAGCGAGTTAACCATCGGAGTAATGGAGATAGCTTGGGCCCAGGAGTTTGGACCATAGCCACCCCGTAACACCGTGTCAGCTCGAGGCAAACCAGTTAGCATGAGCCACACCAAGACACACACCCTATATAAGCACGAGGGTAACTAGTTGGTATGGCCTGCGCCAGGATATACAGCCTGTATCAACACGAGGCTAACCGGTTGGCATGGCCCGTGCCAGGACACATGACCCATAACAGCACGAGGCTAACCCGGTTGTATGGCTCGTGCTAGGACACACAGCCCATGTTAGCACAAGGCTAACTATGTCAGCACAAGGCTAACTTCCTAGCACGACCCATGGCATTTTGCAAAGCCTGTGTCGTTTTCGGATGCTAGGGTTTTTTGGCCTATTTTTGTTTTTTTTTCATGGCCTAATTACCTACTTCTATGTATAGGAGTCTTTAGGTTTATAGGGTTAATTAAGTAGGTATAATGTAGATTTTATTTCTCTCTAGGTAGCAAGAAGAGGAGGATTTTCTCTCTCTCTAGAGTACTTCTTCTATATTCCTTCTCTTTTCTTCTTTTTTCATCCTCTTATTTTTTCTTAGATCCATGGCATTTAACTCAATATTTTCCATGGATCTATTTCTTAGGGAGTAGTTAATTAATTTGGGAATTATACTTGTATTCATGTACTAATATTTATTTTTTGAGATTTATTAGATCAACCTATTTCTATGTGTTTTGTGATATTATGTTGGTTTGTTCTTAATATTTTTATGAATTTCATGAATGTCACACTTAGTTAGCACACACAAAATTCTAATTTCATGTTGCCGAAATATTGATACCCTTTAGGGAGGGATACCTAGATGCGCTTGGGAGTAAAGATGGGTCCAGATCCACGTGGGTGTTTGCATGTAGGCTGTCATTGTTAACTTTATGATCGATCATGCACTAGTAAGCCGATGAGTTAGTCTGAAGGGTAGCGGGTAGAGATAGCTTAAGTAGTAAACTAGGGTTAGCTTTGCAACCCAGAGCTATCAATAAGGTGCTTCACCCCTTTTTCCATTTTAGGCCTAAGGATAAACATTCGTGGTGTAGTACCCAGGATGTAATCACGTAGGGGAGACTCAGATATGCAAGACAAACAGGGTTGTCATTGCACTCACCTCATTATAGAGGCGGTACGATGAAAGATGACGTGGTCACCCTACGTGACAGGTATGAGGAAGTGTTGGCCATCGAACACAGTACTTGTGATAAACACTAGAATAGGCTTATAAGTGTATGTGATGAAATCGATGATCTAAATGACATTAATCTTGTTATGCAAATATTCTCCAAGTGCTAGTTTATATAGTTTATTCTCGTGATTAATTGCATGCTAGTAGTTTTAGTTATAAAATATCTCAATGCTTGTTTTTCCAACAATGAATATTCCTAACATGTAGTCAAATTGACGACCTAATCACGGCTGTGCGTAGTTGATTATTAGATTCCTAACATATCTGTATATGACCCCAGTACTTTCCACTATCTACCAATCTTGGTAGTATAGTAGTAGGGATGGGGGAAAAATTACAATCTCTATCTTTTCCCACTAACAGCCATCCTCTTGGTTATTAGTTGGTTGATCTCCTGTGATTCGTTTATTGATTTAACAACGTCGGGAGGGGGCAGGTCATACACCTATGTAATTCACAATGTCACGACCATGTTGTTCCGATTTAGGTGTCAAAAAGTTAATTGAAGGGCCCAAAATCTTCACACGGAGTATTTGATGACACTTTTTGAAAATTACACTATGGCTCATATATGCGACATTGCAAGCCTTTTGCTTAAGACAAAAATGAACCGAATTTCTACCGACATCGGTTAACTGCTATCAATACCAACTCTAGTGGATGGGTCATTCTTCGTGGGTGAGATCCAAGAGGAACAATGGCGTTTCAGGTCTCACCCGGAGCTGCTTGGTGATGAGACATCAAATGCATGTATTTTCCGAAACATTTAACCTCTCTTTTGTTATATTTTAATTGGAATATTGCTATATTTAGGTATTTTTATATCGTAAGGGGTTTAGATAACCATTTTCGATTTTCGTATCTAAATCCTTCAATTTTTGACCTAGTTTGAGTCTAATGGATGTTTGTATCCTTATAAGTGATGTTCTCATCTCTTTTTTAGCATATTTGAAACTCATATTTGTAATAGACTAAGATTTGTGTAAGAATAATGGATACGTTGTGGGTAAGAAAGTTAGGACGATGATTTAGTAGTTATATCCTAAGTCTCTACTTTAAGGTGTTTGCGAAAGGTCTTTTATGATCATGTTCATGATGAAAGATTCAAGAATGAATATTCACAAGGAATTAATGGTTTAGAAATGAAGGCCAATACAATTTGGTAGAAGAAAAGTCTGGATTTGAAGAAGGATGGCCGACCGACCGATGCGAAGACAGGCCGGGTGAAGAAGATTAGGCGTGCGGTCCAGGCCCTCAACCGCACGAACCAAATGCTGGGGAAAACCATGCCAAGAATAAAAACCACTCGCGTCCGCACATTGCACTAGCGCCAACACCTGCCCTGGTGCTCCAGCCTGCGTGCCTCCCCAACCTGGGATCCCCAGCCATCCCGCGCGCTCCGCCCAGCTGTTGCAGCCTTCGCGTGCCCTACGCTCCCGGAACCTTTTTTCTGCACCAATCTTGACACGGATCGTGCCAAACTTACACAGTCCGTGTGGGACGTTCTGTCCAGAAACTTTCTTTTTGACTAGTCTTCTCACCAACTCTTGTGTTATAAATACCTCTTATATTATCTTCATTCCTAATCTTCTTTTGGATGAAATTCCTACTTTCAAAACCCTAGTTTACATTACTCCTTCATCTTTTCTCTTGCATTTACTTTGGATTCTTGTAGATTTGTTATGGGTTTATCTAATCTAGGCTAAATATACTTTTGGGAGCAATTGGTAAACATTTCTAGTATGAATTTGTGAGATTTGATTTATCCTATTTTGTGCTTTGATTATCAAATATATTTTGTTCTTTTTTGTGTAGTTAATTCATGATTTAGATGATCAACTAATTGATGATTGTGAGTTAGTTATTTTTTAGGTTTTTGGTCAAACCCGGAAGACTTTTGCTTTTTGTCGATGTGATTATCGTTAGTTGATGTCAGGTTGTAATTTGATGTGACAACTAATTATGATTATTGATTGATGAAATTACCTAGATTTGAAATAAATTTGAATGGGTTTGACTAATTATTAATGAGGCTCACTAATAACGATTAGCATGAAGGTTGATCCTCGTAGTCGTTATTAGTAGATATATTTGTGCTATCCCGATATTTCTCGCTTGTAAGATATTGTTTTAGTTGTATTGGTTCTCCATGTGTATTGCTATTCTTGGGAAAGTCTATGACACCAATCGTCTAGGGTGACCCGAGGGTAAGGGTTATTTTGTGGTGTCGATCGCCCACTCTAACTATAGACGAGAAGAGGCGATAAATATCTTCACCCGAAAGGTGTTGATAATTTCTACACAATATGTGATTAATACGTAAAAATAGGATAATTATTCAATGATCAAAGAATAACTAGAAATGTAAACCAACTGCACCCAAGACTCGTTATCATGTTAATTACATCTTGTGTATTAGTGTGTTCGTAGTTTTATTGTTTTCTCTAATTTTTGGTTAATTTAACCTTTTAAAGTAGTAGTAGTTTTTTTCTAAAATCAAAACCCCCCAAGTTTGTTACCACGAACTTAGAGTGACATCTTTGTGTGTTTTTAACTATGCTTAACACTCTATAAAACCCCCTTTTCCTTGTGGACGACCCTGACTTGCTCCTATCTATATTATAGTACTATAGCCGCAATTAGGGCATATAAATACTATCTTTGAGAGGCACAATGACGGTCTTCCAAATTTTGACACCGCTGCCGAGGAAGTTGCGTATTTATTAAAGTGTTAGTGTAGTTTTTTATTTGTTTTTACTTTTTTGTTTTTTACGTTTGCTTGATTTTGTGATTGTTACTTGGGATAAGGTTGTATTACTTTGGTTCTTGGTCAATACTCGTACCAATGGACAAGAACCCTAGCACTACGATCTGAATCTTTTGGGTACACTCTGAAGAGCCAGGAGGCTAGCACAATTTGCTAACCAAGGTACTCAACAACTGCCCGAAACAGTCACACCAACTATTGCAGAGGACAATAGAACCTTGAGAGAGCTCATGGCTCCAAACCGAGAGCCAACCACTTTGCATCATCTTTCACCCTCTTCCGAAAAATGTTACTTGTGAGCTTAAATCCGGGATGATTCATTATCTTCCATACTTCCATGGGATTAGTGGGAGGATGCCAACAAGAACTTGTCCAAATTCCACCTCGTGAGCATGAACATGAAGCCAAACGGGGTCTCAGAGGATAACTTCAACCTTAGGGCGTTCCCTTTCTCTTTGAAGGATTCAGCCAAAGATTGGTTATACTACCTTCCCCCGGGAAGTATAACCTCATGGATTGAAATGAAGCGTAAATTCTTGGAAAAATTCTTGCCGGCATCTATGTCGGCGGGCTAGAACAAGGAGCTAAGAAACAATTCCCAATATTCGTATGAATATTTATATGAATATTGGGAGAGGTTCAAAAGGTTGTGATGAGACGTCAAAGACATGTATTTTCTGAAGCATTTAAAATCTCTTTTGTTATCTTTTTGTTGTAAGATTGCTAGATTTAGGTAGGTTTACATCATAAGAGGTTTAGATAACTATTTTTGGTTTTCGTATCTAAATCCTTCATTTTGTAACCTAGGTCGAGTTTAATGGATTTTTGTATCATTATGAATGATGTGCTCATCTCTTTTTAGTATAATTTTTATTTGCATTGAGGAAAATGCGAGAATTAAGTGTGGGGGAGGGGAATAAGATGATACTTTTGATTAGTAGTTTAGTTACTTGTAGTAAGTAACTCTTTTGAGATAATTTTTAATGAAAAAATAATATTTGAATAGAAAGAACCTCGCTAAGTTGAAAACCCGAGAGGAAAACTTAGGCAAAATTGAGGGGCCCGGATAGGTCGAAAACCCGAAAAGGCGACCTATGCAGAGATGAGAGGCCAAATGGTGTGGAAAAAGGTGAGGATGAACATTGAAAAAAAGAAGTGTGAAGCTAGGATGGAAACCCGAGAGGGCTCCAAGGAAAAATGAGAGAAAATGAGAGAAATTAAAAATTTTACGCTTCTCTTGATTTTTCTATTGGGTAGCTTGTAGGGTTGAAAAAGTTAGCTTGACATTATATGTATACCTCATTCTTGTTATGGTTTGTTGGGTGTTTATATTATCGTAGCCTTTGGGATGATAAAAAATATGGAAAACATTAAAACAAATAATACAAAATGACGTTGTTAGTATCATTTTGGAAAATGACCA
>JAULKJ010289598.1:0-12396 GCA_032355405.1 Rubia balearica | reverse complement strand
CACAGATAACCTCTGATCCCTGAGGAGCCTAAGAGCTAGACGCCCCAAGATTAGGGGGGTAAAGCTGGCAGGAGGTGGAAGCTAAGATCGTGCGTTAACCAATGCATTTGGCACATTAATTATCATTTTTTTGGTTGATTCCTAGTTTTAGCTATGTTTACACGACAAAGAGTTTAGACGATTATTATTGGTTTTCTTGCTGAAATCCTGAGTTTTGTAGACTTAATTGAAACTAATGGACACTTAGTATTCATGAGAAGCTATATTTTCCTTTGTAATCTTACATGTAGGTTGCTCATGAGTATTTTTTACATCATTTTGCCGAAGGTCATCTGTGAGGGTGGTAGATGATAGTTGAAAGTCATTCGTGATGACGGTAGTAGATTGAATTCCATGAACCTAAATGCAGGGTAGTAGATAGAATTGAGCCAAAAAGGGAAGATTTGAAAACCAAAAGGTCAAGCATGGAAGACAGCGCCAACTGGCCGGCACGAGGCCTAGCACGAGAAAACCTAGGCTATCACGGCCCATGCTAGGGTAGCTAACACGGCACGTGCTAGAGGTTGCTAGCACAGCCCGTGCAATCCAACACGGGTCATGCCACAGCCCCTCAACACAGGCCGTGTCAGACCATGCAGGTCGTGCCTTCCGTGTTCCCAAAGCTTGTTTCAAAGGCTAAGTGTGGGAGCGGACCGCTCCGTTTCATACAGTTCGTGCCATTTAAAGTTCCAAATGTAAACAACAGACCAGGGGGTGTGAAAACTAAAATGGCCGTGCCATTGAACTTAGCAAAAAGTCCTTCTAGCTGACAGGCAACTCCAAACAACACAGGATGCACAAATCATAAATTCAAAATGGGACACCAACCAACAGCCCATGTCGGTCCATTTGGCCCCCACCAACATAACCCTACAGGCCACATGCTAGACTGTGAAGCCCGCAGCGACACAACCCTTGCCAGACCGTGCGGCCCGCGCCAATACGAGCCATACTGTGTCGCGCACCCCGCATAGCTTTCTACTGGCCGCATCAACTGCGGATGGTATGGTTTTTAGGCCTATTTTGGTCCTTTTTCATGGCTCAATTCCCTACCACTGTATATGGACCTATGTCTACTAGGTTTTAAGTTTATGCTGAGTTTTTAGACTTCAAGAGTAGGCTAGAGAGAGAAATGAACTCTTCCTTCCATCTAGGATCTTTTCTCTTCTTCTCTTTATTTTCCTTTTGCCCAAAGGCAATGAATCCAATGATATACTTGGGTTTGATGCTTTGGGAGTAGTTTATTTACTAGGGGATTGTGTTTGTGTTCATGAATTAATGTGTGTTTTGTGAGATTCCTTAGATCTACCTATTTCTCTATGTTTGTGATTATTATGTTGCCTTGATCTTCATGTTCTTATTAATTGCATAATTGTCACACTAAGACTGGCATACACCGTAGTCTACTTCCATATTGGTGCAATTATTGATATCCCCCGGGGAAGAAAACCTAGATGTGCTTGGGGTAATGATAGTCTGGAACCGTGTGGGTGTGTGCATGTGGGTTTCCGAGTCAATGTTACGATCGACCATACATTAGTCTTAGCCTGAAAATTGGCCCAAAGGGTTCTGGATGGAGGTAGAGTAGTAAAGTAGGGTTAGCAATTTACAACCTTAGAGCTATCGATAAGTTGCTTCATCCCCTTTCCCATTTTAGGCCTACGGAGAAGCATTCGTGGTGTAGTACCCGCAATGTAATAGCACAGGGGACATTAAGATCTTCACAGCGGGAAAGACCATTGTTACATTCCCCTAAATATGGAGGTGGTGTCGATGGGAGATTACATGTGCACCCTACGTGACAGGTGTGGGGAAGTGTTGACCAACGACCACACCATATGTCACAAACACTAGAATTGGTTTATAGTTCTGGTATGTGTGGAATCAAGGATCGAAAAAACATTGATCATGTTACGTAAATACTCCTCAAGTGCTAGTTTAATAACCCGTCCCCTTTTGTAATCGGTAATAAACCATAGGAGATCTGCTATTAACCGAGAGGAGGCCAAGTGAGGTCAAAGATAGAGATTTATATTGTTGCTCCCGTTCCAACTACTATACTACCAAAATTGGTAGATTGTGGCAAGTACCGAGGTCTTCCACAGAGATGTTAGGAATCTAATAATCAACTACATACAGCCGCGATCATGTCGTCAATCCGTTCACATGTTAGGAATAATCAGTGCTGGTAAAACAGGCATTAGGAGGAGTTTACTAACAACTACTAGCATTCAATTCAATAAAGAAAAAACAATATAAACTAGCACTTGGGGAATATTTTCTTAACATGACTAATGTTGTTTCGATCCTCAATTTCATCACATATAAGAACTATAAACCTATTGTAGTGTTCGTGCATATGGTGTGGTTTATGGTCAACACTTCCCTGTACCTGTGACGTGGTGTGGTTGATGTAATGTTCCATCGGCAGCGCCTCCATAATCAAGGGAGTGCAACAATATCCCTACCTGTTGTGTAGGTCCAAATATCCCCCGTGCAATTACGTTGGGCACTACACCACGAATACTTCTCCCTAGGCCTAAAAAGGCCAAGAGATGAAGCACCTTATCGATGGCTCTAGGGTTGTAAAGCTAATCCTAGTTTGCTACTTTAACAATCTCTACCCGTAACCCTTCGGACCAACTTGCCGGCTTACTAGTGTATGGTTAATCGTAACGTTGACTCGGAAACCCACGTGCACACCCACACGGTTTTGGACTCTCGTTACCCCAAGTACATCTAGGTTTCCTTCCCCGGGGGATATCAATAATTGCACCAACATGAAAGTAGGCTACGGTGTGTGCTAACTTAGTATGACAATCATGCAATTAACAAGAACATGAAGAACAAGCCAACATGATAATCACAAAACACATAGAAATATGTAGATCTAAGAAATCTCACAAAATGAACATTAATACATGAATACAAATATGAAGAGAATTTTCTCTCTCTAGCCTACTCTTGAAGTCTAAAAATGAGCATAAAATTAAACCCTAGTAGACAAAGGTCCATATCTATAGTAATAGGCATTTGGCCTTTAAATAGACCCAAAAATGGCCTAGAAACCCTAGTAGCCGCAATTTGCACGACCAGTGGTAAATGGCACAGTTCGTGCACTGCCGTGTTGGCGCAGGGCGTGCAGCATGGCACGGTCCATGCAGCTTCATGCAGTGCTGGCCACATAGACTGACACAGGCCATGCAACCTCGTGAAAGGTAGGGCACATGGACATGCACGGGCCGTGTTGGCGCAGGGCATGCGGCACGACACAGTCCATGTAGCCTCGTGCAGTGCTGGCCAAATGGACTGACACAAGCTGTGCAACCTCGTGCAAGGTTTGGTGCATGGACATGCACGGTCCGTGGGCTGGTACTTGATCTGGAACTTCTTAGTTGCGCTCCCAATGTCATTTGGAGCGACCCGTCAGCTGGAAAAACTTTTTGCTTAGAAAAATAGTTCAGCCCATGCTATTTTTCACACCCTGTGGGCTGGTCTTCACTTTTGGAAATTGTAATGACGCGAATCATGTAAAACAGGACTTTCCACACCCATATTTAGCTTATTTAGGAGTGATTTTAGGCACAGGTGTCACGGTCTGCATGAAGGTACATGGCCCATGTAAGAACTCTGGCACGGCCCGTGTAAATGTGCACAGGCTATGCTAGGCATTTTACATGGACCGTGCATGGCTGGAGTTGGGCTCGTGCAAGGCTCGTGAAGGTCGGTTGTCCGGCTCGCTGTTTTGTCTGTTTGCTACCGTCTTCCGTTCATGACCTTTTTGAACTTCAAATTTGCATTTTCCGAGCTCAATTTCCATCTACTACCATTCTCTGGAGTCTGTGATCTTCAATATACTACCATCCTTATGAATGACCTTCGATATCTTCTACCATCCTTATGAATGATGTTCAAATATCTTCTACTTCCCTCGCGGATGACCTTCTACAAAATGATGATGAAAAGTACTCACGAGCAACCTAATTGTAAGATTAAAAAAAAGATAATCTAGGGTGCTCGTGAATACAAATGTCCATTAGCTTCAATTAAGTCTACAAAACTCGAGGTTTCGACAAGAAAACCAATAATGGTCTTCTAAACCCTTTTTTGTGTAAACCTAACTAAATCTAGCAATCTTCCAACAAAAAGATAACAAAAGAGATGTTCTATACTTCGGAAAATACATGCATTTGATATCTCATCAGGTATCAGCGCTAGGCGGTGATACAACAAGTGGTATCCGAGCTGCAATTGTTCGAGCTTCCATCGAGATAACACACTGAGTGGAATTCCGGTGGTTATGTACAGCCGGATCAAAGTGAATGATCTGCAACATGTCAAATAGCTCTGCGAAAATCTGGTATTTCTATTTTCTTTTTTTTTATTATCTTGATTTTGCGCAAGAGGATTAATTTCCCAACGAGTGATATCAGAGCTAGGTGGTGATACAAAAGTTTAATGGGTACTTTCAAAAAAATTGGATATTATATCAACACTTACAAGGGAAATGAGTTTTATATCAAAACAGGGGTATTTCGATCTTTCCACGTGAAACCATCGAAAATCAGTGTTGATCAAGATAGAAGTTTATTGATATCTTTGTTTTATAAAGAAAATTGACTTCAATTTTTTAATAGTCCACATCACTTTTGCTTCTATTAGAAGACAAACTTCCCCTTTTCTTTGGAAAAATGCTTGGATCAATAATTATTCTACGCATGGACAATTACTAACATCTTGTTCATTCGCAATACAAAATTTTCTTTGGATGTCAGTAACATGTTTGTTAGGGTAGAGACATTATTTCAGCAATCGAGTCACATGTATCTAACATATTCATACCTAATGACTTCCCACAAAGTGGTGCCGAAACTTACAACTTGTTAAATCTTTCAATTTTTTTAGTTGATTCAATTTATTCATTCGTAGAGCAGAAGAGGATTATATCAACGCTGAAAAATCTGAAAATTATATGCACTTACAAAAAAAATTAAGGTTACGTGAACATTATTTTCTTGATTTTATTTTCAAAATTTAAAGAGTGATCCAAGCATTGTTCTCTCTGCGCTCTCAAAATATAATCCCTACCTAACACATAGGTTAATGAGAAAAGTGTGTTTTAACCCTATGTTTTGGTTGAAAGTGCCAATATAACCTTGTAAAATTTAAAAGTGAAAATTTAACCCTATATTTTGGTCCAAGGTGTCAATCTAACCCTGAAAACCAAAATGTGGCCGGAATTCTTTAAAATGACCATTATACTCTTTGAAAAAAAAATGAAAAATATAAGACGATATTACCCTTCCCAAAAAGTTCTCAAACCCTTCCATCGATCAATGCTTCCGGTCAACGCTAGTCAATGGTGGTCAACGCCGGTTAATGGTGGTCAACATCGGTTGCCACCGTCGGACCTCCGCCAGCTAATGGTGACCGGGTTAGATCAGTATTTTTATTAATAAGACACGGTTAGATCAGCACTTTAGTAAAAAAAATACAAGGTTAAATCAGCACTTATGTAAAAATATAGGGTCAAATCAGCACTCTCATAAAAAATATCTTTTTGAGGAGAGTTCACTCCTTATAAATATGTCTTCATTACAACTTTATAATCTAATGTGTCATAAATATACTTATAATTTGTATGCTTTCGTTACGAAAGTAAGAATCTTTGTATACTCTCTCCGTCCCAGATAAATTGGCATATTTGGACTTATGAAAGTTAAACCGCGTCAAATTCGATCATTAAATTTTATTATTATATATTCTAGACTATTATCACGTCAAATGTTGTTGGATTCATCATCACATATATTTTTAAATTATTATTTTTTCATATTTTTTTTACACTCATGAATAAATGTATTAAAATAGTTGAAAATTGATTCAGTTGACTTCCAAAAGTCAAAATGTGCAAATTTATCTTGGATAGAAGGAGTATTGAAAATTAATTAGAAATTAACATACAAATGTATGATAAATATATTTATCATACATTTGATTATGAAGTTGTATTTTACCAATGATTAATGAAATCTACCTTATTAAAAAAATTATGAAGCTGTAATGAAGACATATTTATAAGGAGTGAGCCCTCCTCAAAAAGATGTTTTTTTTAATGATATTGCTGATCTGACCCTATCTTTTTTTAGAGAATTGCTAATTTAACCATGTAGTTGTTACTAAAGTGTTGATCTAACCCTATATTATTAATAAAAGTACTGATCTAATCTGACCACCATCTGTCGGCGGTGGCGACCGGCTGCGGTCCGACGTTGACTGAAGTTGACCACCATTGATTGATGTTGACCACCATTGACCGGCGGCAAAGCCTAGGGGTATAATTGCCATTAAATTTTTAGTTTTAAATTTAGGGGTATTTTTGTCTTTTTAAGTTAGGTCAACGCCTGAATTCCTTTAGTCAATCCCAGAATAATGTAAATTGGGTATATTTGCAACATTTCTCCAAAACATGGGGTTAGATTTGTACTTTCAAATTTTATAGGGTTATTTCTTCACCTTCAAATTTTAATAGGTTACTGGGATATAAATGCACTTGGCTCTTTTGCATGTTGTAAATTATCAGTTAGCCCTTGTCCAATAAAATTATATGAGCTACTTTCATAGCATACCATCTCCAACCATCTCATACCCTCTTCAACCATCTCATACCATCTCCAACCATCTAATACCATCTCATACCATCTCCAACCCTCTCATACAATTTCCAACCATCTCCAATAATCTCCAAACTACTTTCAACTCATTTAAACATTTTTCAATTCTAATTGTCGTGAAATTTATTTTAAATATTAATTGTTTATTTTAAATATTTATTTTCAAATATATTAATTATTAATTATTAAAATTTTAGTAAATATTTTAGTAAATATTTATTTTAATTAATAATATTTTAGTATTAATTCAATATTATATTAAAATTTTATTTTAAATATTTATTTTAAAATTAATATTTTAGAAAATATATATTTTAAATATCTACATTAATTTTTTATTTTATATATTAATATTTTCGTAAATATTTATCTGAAATATTTATAAAAAATATTTATTTAAATGTTAATTATTTGAATTTTTTAAAATATTTATTTTGAATATAAAATAAACATTTACAGAAATATTAACATTCACAATGGATATTTAAAATAAATATTTAAAATATAAATTTACTAAAATATTAACATTCATAATAAATATTTTAAAAATAATTTTAAATAATTTTAATATAAATATTTACTAAAATATTCATATTTAAATAAATATTTAAAATAAACATTAACTAAAATATAATTTAAATAAATATAATAAAATGAAGTGAATTGAATTGAATTAAATAAACTGAACTGCAGTTATTTTCTTAATCTGTTATTCCTATTTTTTTTATATTTACTCAAGTAATACCAAGCATTATCTGTAATCTGCTTGGAGGGCTTCATATTTTAGAGCTAAATTTAGTGTTGTATATATAGTGTGTTGAAGATAATGTCGAAGACGGAAAGAACAACAAATTTTTTATGTTAGGAAAAAAATATGTTGGGGGTGATGGCCCAATCATACCTTGTAATGTATTTGTAAATTAATTTTTTGTTTTGCCTCTTCGGTTTTTGGCCTAATATAGAGCTCTCTTGTAGGCAATTACATGATAACCCATTACTAGGAGGTCGGATCCCAGAACAATTGGGGAACCTGCAGTCTTTGTAAGTCAATGAACTCACCTTTCAATTTTCAATACATCGCGTGCTCGTTTACATCAGCTAACACAGAATCACAACTACATTGGCCTTGTTTGGCAAACAACGGTTAGCTGTTAGCTGATATATGTTGGCAGGTTGTTTTATTTATCTAGTTTGACTAGCTGTTTGCGTTCACAGGGTGACCTTAAAAATTGTGTTTGGTAAATTGCTTTATATTGTTGGCTGTTTAATGCAGAATGTAACTATTAAAGCTAAAAAAGCGATTCTTCTTAGTTTTTTAAATTTTGGTAGAAAGCAGAAAGCTGATTTTCAAACGCTATATCAGCTTCGGTTGACCAAACTGAGAAGCCAAAACCTAGTTGTCAAACACCCTCTAAGTAGTACAAGTACTGGAGTTACACCATACTTTCATTAGCCCATATCTGTGTTGATAAGAAAGTTAGAGAATAGGGTAACACCCAAAATTAATTCAGATGAAAGAATCTGGTGATCATGAGTAAATAACTTATTCTGGTTCTATGTACTCTGTGCTTAACCAAAAATGAACTACCATACTGAATTTTAACTAATGCACTTAAATTAGCGTAACGAATGAAACATAGCTCTTTCTATCATTGTCCACCTTGACAGCACCTTCCTCTAGTAGACATCGATATTGTACCAAACGAATTGTAGAAATGGATTCTAGATTTATAAAAGAGGATGAAAATGTCCTCAAACATAAAGTTAAGATATCTCAGATTGCATCCTTGGTTGAAAGGACTCATCTCTAGCCCTGTGCTCACACATATTTAAGTAAGAGTTGAACTTCAACAAGTTCTTGTTGTATGCTGAGTCTTATAGTGAACATCAGGTATTTACTTATTCTTGTGAATAAGTTTTACTTGTCTGTCTCACCTATCCTCCAGAAAGCAGCTGAACTGCTGAAGCTTTAGTTTGATGATTATGTATTTGATAACCATTTTTACCATACAGTTGCACTTGCACAACACAAGTGCATGATTTTATAGGGGCAAAAGGGTAGCCGTGATCTCTTTAGCCTGAACATAATCATGTGCTGTATTGCTCATCAGGGTTATTTATTTTAGTGAATTTCACTTTCCCGTAATCTTTTGATTTCAGATTCATATTATGAGTATTGTTGAAAATTTATTATTTATCCCACCAGTATTACCTCGTCTTAGTTTAGTATGGTAGGATATCCATTCTTTAGAAAAACTGAAGGGTGATCCGAGATTTCCTCAGTACCAATCTATAAAGATTTGAGCTAAGAAATGTTTGCCACTGTTGTACGTACTCTAGGAAATTCTTGCCTCAGTACTAGTCTAGAATATATATTCTTTAGAAATTCTTTTCTAGGAGGAGATAGGGATTAAAGATAAGAAATATTTACCTCAGCCGTCTTCTTCGACATTTATACGAGTGATTTCTAAGGATTATACAAGTGATTTCTAAGAAATCTCAGTTTTGGGTCCTAAATGTGTACAATAGTTTTCTCATTAAAGAAATCAACATTTATCTTCATTATGAACTCCTGGACCGTGTTTCCGTGACTAGTTAGCCTAAATATATACAGTTATGACCTGCATCCATCACTATTCACTAGATTGGATCACAGTTTTATTAGGAGCCAGAAATATAATTTCTTCATATGTCAAGAATCCACTCATGTCCTGGCTCACAAAATAAATAATGCAAATGATAAATAGTTCTATTATTAAAGACCTATATTGGACTTTAGTCCCTGTACAATTTACTTGAAAAGTCGGTTGTTGGGATCCTATAGTATTGGGGAACATGAGTATGAGTTGTCTGCAGCCCAAATAATTATTCGTATTATTGTCGCACAAGTTTATGATATTTTATTGACTTGCTTGGTTTACATGTTAAAGTATACTGTTTTTATGTTTCAGAGTGCTAATGAACAACAATTTCACTGGTGAGTTGCCAAAGTCCATCGGAAAATTGACTAATTTACAGTCCTTGCAAGTAAATTGCTTTGTTATATCCACCTTCAACTTTGTTCATTTGAATGAGGTACCATGATGCATGTGTTTATGGTTTCTCTTAATATAAATAACTGTCTTGAGGTTTGTTTGGTAGACAAGTTCAGGGGAATAACTTCAATGGGACTATACCAGATGCCATAAACCAACTGCAAAACCTAACAACCTTGAAAGCCATATCCAAACCTACTTTATTTTCCACAACTAATGAATGCATAATTTTAAAACAGCATAGATCAATATTTTCTCTCCCTATCTCTCTCTCACATGGAATATATTTATTTCACACAGATCTATAACTGATGTATTTGGTTATGAAAAAGGCAATCTGTTTCCTGATGTCAGAGGCTTGACCAATGTGCAGATCATGTAAGCTTCAGTGTTTTAGTTTATTAGTTGATGAGACCATGTAAGCTCCTCATTTTGATGCTTTTATTGTGTAATCTATAACATTCTTTAGAATATTCAGGAACTGTTCAGTGTTCCCTCACTGGTCCAATTCCTCATGAAGTTTGGCAACTGCCAGGGCTTGCTGTATTGCAAGTATTCTCGTGGGAAGTTTTCCTTCGTTCTTGTTATTTATATGTGGTAATTATTGAACTTGACTGTCAATCAAATCACATGATTAATGTTTTAGTCCTCGCATTGAGTAGTGCTCTAGAATTTTTTTACCCTGTGTTTTGAATGCATAAGAACCGATTAGTTTTAAAGTTATCATCATTGGCGAGGGAAAAAACTCCTCCCCTTTTTGGAATAAAAGATAGCACTCTCTCCGAGACGCTGTACTAATTAAAATTATAATTTGGACATAAAGATCCATTAGTGAAAATAGTTTCTTGGTTGGTTGTTATCTTTACGGTTGGAGTTCAATTTATAGGGACTTGAGTTTCAACAAGTTGAAAGGAGAAATACCATCAGAGCTGAAGCCGAAGTTGAAAACCATGTAAGAGACCCTGCTAATCAAATTCTCTTCCTATCTTAATGTTACAGCATGGTTATCAAGCAAATTTTTACTCTCAGTTTGCATGTTTATCCTTGAATAAGTGATCCATGTCATGATTCTCTTAGTTACATTTTCTCAACGTTTTTCCATGTATACCTGATAAATATTCCATTGAATGTTTACTCATTCTGGCTACAATGCACATTGAAACATGTATTTTGCTATTTCCAATACTAACACATGGCAGTACTGAAATAAGAGAAAATTATGTGATTTGCTAGTCAAACAACTTGTTCTGGAGTGGCACAGTATAAAAGCTGTACAGTTACCACGTATAACATCGATGTTAGCAGCATCGTATATGATATCGACTTGAGACATAACAAACTAGACTGCCTTCAGAGTTTGGTAAGTTGTAATTAAAATACGGGCATTAGTACTACTGAAATGAAAGCAATTGGAGTAATGCTTAAGTTTTCCAAGTTCGTAATATATGAGTGAACCTTAGCGGTTATCTTAGTATTCTTTTTATTACGTTTGCTTAGAGCAGCTAAAAGTAGAGAGGTTCATGATATTCTGCCATTTGTTAAGTTCTCGAGTAGGTGTGTCAAAATACAAGTTCAAACAGGACTATCTTGAGACGCTTGTTATTATTCATGCTCTTGACTAGAGATGGATTCCATGTTAAAATGCTTTTGGGAAGTAGGCCCAAACCTGGCTATAATCTTGCACTGAAAGCTCATAGCAGTAACAACTTTCCAATAATTATCGCTTGGATGACTTGGTAAGAGTCATTGACTTTATTTCAGTTAAGGTCTTGCTCAGAATGAGATTTCCTTGCATTATTTGCTTAACAGATGCATTTTTCATGAGTTTTGTAAAACTATGCGCTGATTATAACAATGATGTTAAACAGATATCTTAGGAGAAATGAACTTAGCGGATCACTTCCTGAATGGATTTCTTCGACTGGACAAAATATGCAAGTATTTTCCTTTTGAAGTCAAATGCTTGTGCGTCTTGGCATTTGAAATGCTGTTAGGGGTGTCAATATTGAAGCGGGTTGTTCATTTTGAAACCCGGATGAATATGGGTCAAATGGGTAACGGGTTAAATGGGTAAGTAAAAAATATGAGTCGAATGAGTTAGGTTTACGGGTTGACCGCTGGTCAACAAATTGGTCAAACCCGTGGGTTTACCCATTTTAATTGTTCATGTTACCCGTATGAAGTAGAGCAATTCCAAACGTGGTGAAATATATGGCGGAATCGCAGGACGAGTGGTTTGACCATTTTGTTTGTTCATGTTACCCGTATGAAGTAGAGCAATTCAAAACGTGGTGAAATATATGGCGGAATCGCAGGACGAGTGCCGCAGAGCCCTAGTGACAGAGATTGATGGGCGATTGCAGGGGAGATGAAGATGCCATGGAAGACTACCTCGCGTGTATGTTGGCAATCTCCATGCCTAGGAAAAACCGAATGAGGGTGGTTGGTTGAGATCAGTGGCGGAACCAGGAGCTGAACGAAGGGGTAGCTGAAAAGGCGGACCAAATTTTTTTGCACGCTTAGTACATCTAATTTTTTTTGCGCGCGTAGTACAACAAAAAAAAATTCCCGCAGAAGAGAACAAAATTATAACGAAAAATTATTACATAATATTAAGAAAATTACAAGTCCGACAAATCACTGGATAA